>JAQBSW010000804.1:0-167996 GCA_029291075.1 Eudiplozoon nipponicum | reverse complement strand
CTCTCCTAGTTGAGAGATAGTATTGCTTTCTATATTTCTCTGTTTTTCTAGATCACAGTTCCACAACGTTGATACATGCACACTTTCAGAGGGTTGAGACTTACGTAAATGCCTATGAAATTTGGTTTTTGGAGTAATTAGCCATTCTAGGAATTGGTCATATTTTGTCCGTTATTAAATTATTGTTACAATCATTTCATGTATGGCTAACTTATATTTTTCTCAAACATGTTGCGCATAAATGTTGGAACACACCGGTTTTTTTCAGATTGGAATGATTCATCTAACTCGTCAGTTTTTCTGATCGAAAGAATTCAAAGTCAATTTTATTTATGTACGAGTATTATTTTAAGCTAAGCTAGCGGGGATATGTCGCTTAGTTTCAAGAATCTGCACCGATCTTACAGAGGACCAATGATTATTTATACGGGGACTTGCAATGCCACAAACGGTAGTACGTGGATTGTGCATAGTGGACCTTATGTTCGTCCGCAATAGTTTCGAATTTTCACCGTCATGACCAATTAACTTCGATTTTCAGAATATAATAATTTTTCTGGAACGACTGATTCTTGAGTTTGCTTACATTTTCGACATTTATTCTTATTTAGATTTATTTAACATGTAACTGAAAATCTACATCGGGTAAATTCATGGTTCTTGTCGACAGTTATAAGTGAAATTACGTCATCATCATCAAATAATTACTACATGATTGATTTTGGCCAACCATTGTCCTAAGACTGGAGAACGCCATGTCGTGCAGTGTATTTCTCTACATAAAACATTTGTACTGATCGAATATAATCCATTCTCCACAGAGCTATCCAATAATCGGTTACCATTATCATTACGTCATGTTATTGGAGTTATCTGCGTGAATTATTAGTCCAACATTAGTACTCATGCCGAGGAATGTATCTGAACTTCTTAGAGCGGATTAGAAAGCGTCCTTGCTACAATCTGTTCGAGCATAGGTAGATTAAGCAAAAGGAACACTGGCGTTCTTTTTAGCATACTGCATTAAGTTTGCCACACAAAGTCACTGTTTACTTGAATCAAATTAGTTAAAAAAGCTTCAAATCGTGAGCTAAGGACAACTCCGACCACTCATTTGATTTATATATTAGTATCTGACCAGGAGTTTGATAGCCTAGCCTCCGTTTCCAGCTATCCATTAAAGTTGCTTTATCAGCTTAATTAGCAGGATGTGTAAGTGGCTTTCTCAGACAATGGGTCAACCAGCGCATTCAATGTTCCAAAACATAGTTCAAAAGTAGCGGGATATCTAAAAGTGGTTCAACTGAACCGATTAGATCAAAATTGCTATTCCTGATTAATGCCTCCTGACGCTTGGCCAAAAAATATCCAAACCAACTCGATTATATTACGCGCTTAAACAGCGTTGGTGATTAAATACCAATATCTCAGGTCTCCGCAACATAAAGAATCCAAATGCAAAATGTTAAAAAAGACCACCATTTAGTGCGAATGCAGGCTCCAAATAACCTGTTTATTCTGTCCTAGAAGCCTTCGTTAAGCTTTGCTCACCATAAAATCCTGTACGACAGTATTGAAAATAGTTGTGTAGCCTTGAAAACAATGGTCATGATGTTTTAATGCCGATAGCAATACTCAGGAGTAAGGTGGCGTGTATGCATTTGTTTTAGGAATCTCATTCTTGTCGAAGCCTCACTGAATAGGCCTAGTTTAATCCTCAATTTTCACTAATCTTTTTCAATAGAAGTGTCGATTAATAGTACGATATCGCCAGCATAGCCAAGATCGACTAGTTTACCGTCAGGAAACCTTTAACACCTGCATCCTGGACGTTTAAAAGAGTGTTGTTCATAATAGCATCGATTAATAAATGAAACAAAAATGGAGAAAATGGACAGCCTTGACGAACACCACTACCAGTTGTAAAGTTTTGCATTGATTCCTTGTTAATATAACCTTGAGTGATACGGATTACAATGGTTACATACTGAATTGGCTGTCGCGCAGTCTAAAATGGGTCGCCTTATCTGCTGATCCATGAAGGGTGGATATCTGCATATGCTCCTACCGTTTGCTGCACAGAAGAAAACAAGGACACATTTTACTCAGAAATAAACTATGTAATAAGTAGAGCACGAAATTCAGATATCGTCTAGGTTCTGGGCGACATTAATACCCAATTTCGGCGCTTTAGTAACGGATAATTTTATTTACGTGAAAGATATACATTAAGCTCGACACGTAATGATATTGGTGAACGGCTTTTGGATATCTCAGCGGAACAGATTATATTTAAGTTGTACAAACTTCATATGTAGTGTTAGATATTGCGCCACATGGCGTCCTCCAGCTCCCGGACAACGGTGGACTCAAAAAGATCATGTAGCAATTAGTTATAGATGATGTGATTGCATCCAGGATTGTCGTTCCTTTTGAAACACTTATGTCGATTCTGACCGTGTACTTATCCGTTGTAGATTTTCACTAAAATTAAAATGTAAGCAGACTTGAATAACCGTCCTTCCGACAAAAATATGAAGATATTCTCAAGTCAAAGCTGGTCGTGATGGCGAAAAATCGAATTTACTGTGGAGCAAGATAAATTGCACTATGCACATTACAGGTAATACTGTATGTGGCATTGCAGGTCCCCGTAGAAATTAGCATTGGTTCACTGTAAAATCTTTGAAAACACTAAACAAGGCGCCAAATTCCACCTGGCTCGGCTCATAGTAATATTCGTCACAATATAAGACGTCAACTTAAGAGCAGTCTAAACGGTGATGTCGAAACCTTTTGGACCATAAAAGTTGAATAAGTGGAATAAGCAAGTTTGTATTAGGTGTTGCGAACCTAGTAACAAATTAGTTTAGATGTGACCAGAAGGGTAAACCAAAGACGGTATGAACGGAAAGTATAATCTCATGCACATTCGTTTCATGCTTTCTAGCGACTCCTCAGTAGGAGCCGCTATTACGCCCTTTAACCACTATATATTTGGGCGAGGAA
Organism: Eudiplozoon nipponicum; assembly: GCA_029291075.1. Lineage (NCBI taxonomy): Eukaryota > Metazoa > Platyhelminthes > Monogenea > Mazocraeidea > Diplozoidae > Eudiplozoon > Eudiplozoon nipponicum. Next base: position 164,987 of record JAQBSW010000804.1, on the reverse strand, counting down.
TGCAGGATAATATTGTTATCCTGCATTCCTCATTATATATGTATATATTTTTCGCTTATGGTTATATGGCAGTGAAACATTTGTCACTTTTGGCTATAGTATAGCTGTACATGATAATGATGAGACCTTAACATACACAAAAATGTTTGTGTAGAGGACGCATATACTATTAAAAAATTTTTGTGGGAACCACTTTTCTACGGAATATCGTTTAAAATATTGCGATCCACCTAGTCGATTGCACCCTTGTCGGTGGGCGATATAAATGTCGCTGTTCAGGAACTTGGATTAACGTAAAAATATTGTCTGTACAAACACGTTCTGAACGGAGTCCGTCCTCTCCTCTACTGTGTGATTCACGTGAAGCGTTAACACAGCGTAGGATAATCCAATCAAATAGCCTAGGCACGACTAGAGTCAAGCTTATACGACGATGGTTATCACATTAATTTTGATTGATTTTTTTCAAGATAGGAATGATAGTCGACTCATTCCAATCAGGTTGTCCGGTCTCCTCATTCCATATTGTTCACAATGGGCTAGTCAACGCTTCAAAATTATATCGCCACCACCCTTAAATAATCCCGGAATCAAATCAGGGGCTGTGGCTTCGCGTAGTTTACGAGGTAGGATTGTATCACGTTTTTGTAACTCTGATGGTTCTTCGAGATTAACATTCCACACTGTTGATACAGACATGCTTTCGGGAATCGGAACTGATGCAGGTGCCAGAGAAAATTGATCTTTGATGTTTTGAGCCCACCTATCAAGACGACTTATTTTATCGTTTATTGGATTGATTTCGCTAACTATTAACATTCTCGGATCTGTTGTGCAAATGAGTTGGAAAAAATCAGCTATTACCTGAAACGAATGCTCCCTCCATTTCATGTGCCATTCTGGTTCAAAAGGATTCGAGATCCACTTTTAAACTATGCTTAATTTGGAGTCTCACATTGCGACGAGTATTATTATGAGCCGAGCCAGGTGGAATTTGGCGCTTTAGAGTGTTTCCATCAATTTTACAGCGAGCCAATGCTTATTTCTACGGGAACCTGCAATGCCAGATACAGTAGTACCTGCATTGCGCATAGTGGAACTTATCCTGGTCCAAAGTAAATTAGAATTTTCTCCATCAGTACCTTTTGTCGGAAGGACGGCTGTTCGTGTTTGTTACCATCTATTTTGGTTTTAGTATCTTATTTATTATTCGGGAAAAGTTAAGGGAAAATCTAAAACGGATAATTGCATGGTCTGAATCTAATTAAGTGTTCGAAAAAGTACGACAATCCTGGATGCAACCACGCCGTTTATAACTAATTACTACATGATCCATTTAAGCCAACCTTTGTCCGGGAGTTGTTGAACGCCATGTGGCAGAACCTCTTAAACTACGACTGAAGTTCGTATTGCTTAAATATAATGTGTCCCGCGCAGTTATTCAAAAGCCGTTCACCATTGTTGTTGCTCGTGGAGCTTAAAGTGTATCTTCCACCTAAATGACATTCCGCGATAATTAAGCGCCAATTTTGAGCACTCATGTCACCCACAACCTAGACGAGATTTGAACTTCTTGTATTGTAAGAGTATTGTCTGCACAAATGAACACGTTAACTGCGGGGTTGGGGATAATTAAGTCTCGGCTGGACGACACATTAAATTTTAAGGGAATCCACATAAAAGGCCCAACCAATATATGTGAAGTCAACAATGGTGACCGGCAGCAGACATACATATGACGGTGTTTTCATCCGAATCGACGATTTTTTGCGACCATCATCAGAATTTAAGCCTATGCCTGAACTGTTTTATATGGTTCGAAAAATTTGAAGCCTCTCTTTGGGCGCAAGAATTTTAATTAGAAGCACCTATTGTTCGCGTTGCTGTCCAGAAAGTTTACTGGACAGTTGCAGTCGAATTTGAATTGCCTGTCGATCACTTCCGTGCCAGGCCTTAGGAGGTGTTTTTAGAATTGTACAGACTCAGACTACTACCTGATGAGATGCTTCTTGATACCATGGCACGCATCAAGCATAGGTCGTCGAAGCTAACTAAGTCTTTGCCCGAGTTGCAGCCGCCTGAGGCCATCCTGTTTATATTGCTGGATCCTACCAGATATGTCGCAATATCGAGCGCACAGGGAGGTCTGGAAGTAAGAAATCAGGCTCTACAAAATTCGTTCATGATGATCTCTACATTGTCTGCTGCGACACCACTCATGAGTCCCATTACAACATACTTTATTGGAATTCTTTGAGGCATAATCAGCGAGTCCGGGACAGACGGCGACAGCCGGTAGCTTGGAAACCAGGTCAATATATAAAGACATCATCTGCGCTGAATACATCGCCTAAGGAGCAGCAAAATAATTATGGTTCTACAGAACTTCCCGTTCAATTGGGAAGTGGGGTCCATCATTACTCCATTAATGATAGTCCGGATCATGCTGAAAAGCTAAATACTTTGGAGGTTCATATTTGTAGATTGAGATAATAAGACCAGCAGCGCAGCCTAAAAATTGTTCGAAATCAGATGGCCTTTGAAGAAAAATTGGTATGGGAAACGATGACACGTAAGGATATTAGAACTCTTCAACGGACAGTCAGCAATAAAGCAATTGGATACGGGAGGTGATGTGTCAGTATTGCCAAGGGCTTGGCCGTTAAACAACGTAAACTACGAGAGCAAATGTAACACTAAATTATCAATAAATGAAGATACCTACTGTACGTCTTTTTTGTATCGAATAATCAAACGCCTCTATTGGATTACGAAGATCGATTGTCAATATAAACGTATTTGCATCTCGAGGCAAAAAGAACGAGTTCCATAAAGTCGATATGCACCACTAATGTGCAGATGGAGACCAGTAGTCTGCCCGGGGAGTAGAAAGAGTTCAAAAGCCAATAAAACAATACATTCAAACTCCATGACTGCAGCGAATGTCCAAGGTCAACGATCGATCGGTTAAAATTATGACTAGATTTAAATGGAGGATACGAACCACCAAAAATATATGATGCTCCACCAACGAAACCAGAAGCAGCGACTCAGGAAACAGATGGGATAATAGAGGCTGGCGTTCTTGAACCATCCTCAGCAGTTTTTCGAGCTCATGATTGACGTTACGAAAAAGGATGGTTCGCTCAGACCACCGGCTGATTTGCGGCAGTTAAACACGTCGACCAGACCTGACCCGTATCCCATGCTACTCTGTGAGATCTGTTCCTAAAGATTGCAAAAGGCAAATAGTTTTCCGTGTTTGACCTTAAATATAGTTTTTTGGAAATCGTCGTTCTGTCCAAAGACCGGTAAAAGTTAGTTTTGCAGATACACCAATGTCATTTTTAATTTACTTGAGTTACATTTGGTCTGATGAACGCAATGATTGTTTTCCAAATAATGATGGTCTCTTTTGTGTCCGACTTATCCTGTACAACAAATTTTGTTCACGATATTATTATATGTGCAAAAACTGAACATCAATTACGTATGTGGCTACAGAAGATGTTGTCCAATGATGTGGAATGACGATTACATTGTAATCCATAAAAAAGTTCAAATAGATCGGCTTGTGCGGTTCCTGTGTCACTAAGTGTCAGCGGAAAGATGCATGCCATTAGATTCGAATGTACAGCCTATCAAGGACTATTCGTTTCCCACTACTAAATCAATTGCACCGGTGTATTGGTATGATGAATTTCTATTGACCATATATAGCAGGGATAGCGGTTACGCCACAACCATTGTTTAAGTTAACTAGTGCCAATATGCCGTTTCGTTGGACGAAGGTGGCTCAATAAGCTTTTATCATATGTAAACAGAAATTAATAGAAGCAAAAATTTTTAGTTTCCTAGTACGTGGTATGTCAACTGTTACAAACGCGTCAGATATTTGCATCGGAGCAGTGTTACAAGCGGACGGACGTCCGACGTATTATATGAGTCGCACACTCCCAAAGGCGGAACAATACTATACCGTCACAGAAAATGAATTACTGGTCGTACAGTGGGCACAACGAAAGTTTAGTTATTTTTTCATCGGTGGAAATATAGACATCTATACCGATCATAAAGCACTAGTGCATTGACAATGACTGGATATTGAGCAGCAACGAGTATACCGAGCTATTGAAGAGCACCATGAATACGATGTAAAAATTTGTCATAGAGCCGGTATCGGGAATGCTGCAGTCGATGCATTCAGCAGAATCTACGCTGTGCGAGTTCCGCCATCTATCAAAGTCTCTGAAGTACAGGCAAATGTTGCCACTTGTCAGGAAAAATTTAATTAGTTAAAAACGGCCTAATGGTGCAAAAAGAAGTAAACACAGTTCAATGTTTTTGTCGGAGTCTATACGAACATAATTGCTGGTCTTCTGCAGTAGATATTCTGGCCTGACAACCGGCGGGCACAAGCTAGTTAACCCGGGATTGGTAGCATGAACCTTGCCGGGCCATAAAGGGACACAGCCTTCATACCGTTTCATGTGAAGCCTCGAGTTTGGTCTAACTGCGCTGTAACTTCTTTTTGTTAAATATGTAGTGACGGAATGAGAGCAAGCGCTCCAGACGTGAAAGGTAAGTTTCGGTTGCTGAAGGAAGCTTTGGCCACTGGCATCTGTGCAGATTGTGCTCTTTAGCCTTGGTTGGCAGACTATCTAGGAGAAGGAAATCTACGAATACAATCCATCACTAGGAATGGGCGGCCTAGTGCTCTTTTACAGTCCACATATAACTATGACAAGTACAACATAAAATGATTACATACTGCATCGGCCGTCACGCAGTATAAAAAGGGTCGCTTTATCTGCGGAGCCGCGCATGGTGGATAAGCGAAATTTGGCTACTGCAGGCAGCTTTATCTCCGATTCTGCCTCCTTTCCCTCCCCTTCCTCTTCTCAATTCAACAATAACACTCTTTTCGATACTATGAATATGGTTGGTTTAGATTATAAAACAGCCCAATACCAGGTTGCCAAATATCGACAATGGTTCTAGTAGACGATCATTCATTAAACCTAAGTTAGGTATTAACGTAGGTGCATTTAATTTGCGAACATTAAAACAACTTGGACAGCAAGAATCTCTTGCTCGTACGTTGGATAAATTAGAAATCGACATATATTGCGTATCTGAAACCAGAATACGGGATCCTACGTGCATTACAGAACTGGTTGCACCATCTCTATCTACACGTTATTGGCTTCGAACATCTGGTTCTACAGAGTTGACTCATGTCGTTAAATGGGGCATTGGTATTGCCATTAGTGCACGAGCTGAAGCTTGCTTAACTGACTGGATCCCTTTAAATATTTCGATTGTGTGCGGCCAGTTTAAATATATATACTAAAATTAAAAAACCGTTATTATAGTTGCCTCTTAGTTGTATCTGCATATGCTCCTACCGATTGCAGCACAGAAGAAAGCAAGGACGCTTTTTACTCCGAATTAAGCTCCTTACTAAGTAAAGCACGAAGTTCGGATATAGTCCTGGTTATGGGTGACATGAATGCTCAAGTTGGTCGCTTAAGCAACACAGAATTTCATTTAGGTGGAAGATACACTCTAAGCTCGACGCGCAACGATAATGGTGAACGGCTTTTGAATAGCTGCGCTGAACATAGACTATATTTAAGTAGTACAAACTTCAGATGTTGAACAACCGTCCTTCCGACAAAATTATGAAAATATTCTAAAGGCTAATCTAAATGGTCTGGATGGCGAAAATCCGAATATACTTTGGTCCAAGATAAGTTCCACTATGCACAATGCAGGTACTACTGTATGTGGCATAGCAGGCCCCGTAGAAATAATTACTGGCTCTCTGTAAATCTATGGAGATACTCGAAATAAGGCGCCAAATTCAACCTGGCTCGACTTATAATAATACCCGTCGCAATATAAGACGCCAAATTAAGCGCAGTCTAAAAGGCGATTTCGAAAACTTTTGGAACAGAAAGGCTGAAGAAATGGAAGTAGCTTTCGCGTCAGGTAATAGTCGCTGTTTGTTCCAACTTATCCACGAAACAGGTCCGAGAAAGTTAAAAGTTAGCGAAACTATAAATGACAGTAACAACGAATTAATAACCGATAAAATAAGTCGTCTTGACAGGTGGACTGAACACTTTAGAGATCAATTTTCTTGGCCACCCGCGTCAGTTCCGCTTCCCGAAAGCATGTCTGCATCAAAAGTGTAGAATGTTAGTCCCGAAGAACCATCCGAGTTAGAAGTACGCGATGCAATCCTATCTCTTAAACGCCGCAAAGTTGCCGCCCCCGATGATCTGCTTCCGGGATTGTTTAAGGATGGTGGCGATATAATTTCAGGAGCGTTGACCAAACTTTTTCATACTATATGGAATGAGGAAACCGTACCACTTGATTGGAATGAGTCGACCATCATTCCCATCTTCAAAAAAGGCAATCGTAATTCGTGCGATAATCATCGTGGTATAAGTTTGACTCCGGTCGTATCAAGGTTATTTGCTTCGATTATCCTACGTCGTCTTAGCACTTCACGTAAATCACAAACAAGAGAAGAACAGGCCGGATTCCGCGCAGGACGAGGTTGTATAGATAATATTTTTACGTTAAGGCAAGTTCTTGAACAGAGACATTTATATCACCGTCCCACAATAGCCGTCTTTCTATACTTCAAGGGTGCATTTGATTCGGTGGATTGCAATGCTTTATTCCATATCTTGTCGAAAAGCGGTGTGCCCACAAAATTTGTTAATATTATACGAGCTCTCTACACAAATACTTCTGCTCGCGTTAAGGTCTACAACGAATTAACGCATAACTTTACAACCAGCAGTGGTGTTCGTCAAGGTTGTCCACTTCCCCCCTTTTTGTTCGATTTTGTAATCAATGCTACACTGAATGACACGTCCACACATTCAGGATGCAGATGTTGAAGTTCTCCCGGGCGATAGACTAGTCGATCTTGATTATTCGGGCGATATCGTACCATTATTCGACAATCGGGATGCTGTCCAGCCCACCTTAAATAGATTAACAGACGTTATTCCGTCTTTCGGTATGAAATTCACATCCGCTAAATGTACAGGATAATCCACCACTAACTGCAGAATGAAGATCTAGACATAGTAGACAGGTTTACATATCTTGGGAGCTCTATCAATAACGTGTGCAATATGTTCGACGAGGTGAGAATACGAATCGCGAAAGCTAGACTAGCTTTCTCGAATCTTCGTCATTTATGGAGAAACGCAAATATTTCACTTTGCCTTAAAGGTCGTGTTTACAATGCATCTGTACGCGCAGTCTTACTATAAGCGAGTGAAACTTGGGTATGTTGTACTTGTCATGGTTAGAAATACAAATAAGGCCTTATCAACTTCGTTGGCTCGGTCACGTTTTGCGTATGCCCTCATTTCGATTGCCCAGTAGAGCTCTGTTCTCTCATCCAGCACCAAATTGGCGTAAGAATCAAGGTGGGCAGATTTTGACATGGCAGAAACAATTGAAGTCAGTTACATGTAAATTTGGTAGTATAGGACTCATTCGTCTGCCAGGATGGGGTCCTCGTGCACATCATAGTTCTTGGTTAGAAACCCTTATCGATATGAAATCGAATCGAGCTCAGTGTCGATCTTGTTGTAGATGTCTATTAGAATCATCTTCGTAACGTTATTTTATTAGTAGGGCAAAGTTAGCTGCGAGGTTTGGTTTGTTTATGACGGGATACAGTTAAATCCGCAAGGAAGCTGTACTTCTGATGTCGCCTTTCTCCAATACATATTTTGCCATAATGGTGTTGTGGAGAGGTTTAGTTTGCCTCATTTCTGTGAGTTATCCAGATGAATTTACTCATAGTAGCAAGGTATTCCTTCTCTCTCTGCCTCTCTCTCTCTCTCATGTAAATCTCCAATTATCTGCCTAAATTCATTTATATACTTTTTTCCAATCCTTATGGTTATATGGCAGTGAAACATTAGTCACTTTTGACTTTTGTATGGCTGGACATGATGATGATGATGGCATGGCCAAATAAACTCTTAGCTATTCTCAACAGTGCACTACATGTCAGCGTCGTAAACCGCAAAAAACAGAATAGGTGACTCCACTGTAAGGAACCTGTTTCTGCATATTGACCTGGTGTTTTCTGAGCCAGTTGCTAGTGGCGGAGTGATTTGCGTGTTTTCCATGGTCGAGTCTGTACCACTGAATATGATCACAACAGAGATTATAAAGCGTTTAATAGAGCGATGACACAGTCGATTTTGGTGCCACGAGACACCGCGATCCTGGAGAGTCAAATTACCTTTGGTCGAGTGGGCCTTTGGATTTACATTTACAACAGCTATAGGACTCTTTACAACAACCATAATCTATAGAGTGCGTATTATTACGGACACGCCCACAAGTGCACTCAGGAACATATATTGTCTTAAAATTGAATCTAGTAGCTATGGTAGTTTATCCAATAGAAGGATGGAATCCAAGAATCTGAATGAAATGTGCCTCAGTTCAGATTCCGTTCATGGAAAATTATGGATAACATTGTACAACTTCACAGTAGGATCGAAAGCGTTCTATTGAACGAATTCCTTTGCTGCCTGATGCATTATTTTGTTTATGCTCAAAAAAATATTCAATCGAAATCATGCTATTAAAATTCAATTGAATATAACTTTCTGGAAAGGCATGATGCCTGTTTTATAATAACAATTATTTGGTGGATAATTTTAAATTCAGTTCTTGAGAAATTCCAAATACGTTCCACCTGAACTATCCAAAAGCATAACTTGGTTTATTACTTAAAATTGCATGTGGTGTGCAACACATATGACGCAGTATATAGAGTTCCGTACTCCGAAGTAAATAATCCCATGTTTGAGTTCTATCCGTTGCAAATTCCTGAACAGTAGTGGGTGGTACTCAATAAGAACAGAAACCAGCTATTATCTCAATCTGCATTATATATACATACATATATATATATATATGTGTGTGTGTGTATATATATTGTTAGCGTAAACTTGCATCAGGTAGAAAATGCATTTCTTCCAGTTTAGCAGTTTTGACCTTAATTTGAACTGCAAGTTTACCCCAGAATTTGCCGTGAACGGGATACAAATATGGGCACATTTAATTCGACGACTGTGGCTGTGCCCATTGAATGTTCGTTTCCTTCACGCGATAATTTCTTGACAGCACTTTAAGGTTTGATAATAAAAGCGAAACTGCTCAATGGAAAGAATTGACTTTTCTACCTGGTGCAATAATAAATTTATACTGACAATATTATTGGACTGAGATATTCTATCATTAGATTTCGTATATTTATATTACAAAGTATATTTTTTGTAAACGAATACACATTGAACAATCGAGATTACGTTCAGTGTGTCTTCTTTCCCTAACTGTTATGGTGTGTAGTTACTCAAATGCTAATCGATATGATAAAGTATATATATATATATATATATATATATATATATATATATAAAAGAATATGTGTAGTTTAACCTGTATTCTTGTTGGTTCTAAGGTAGTTTTTAATTACTTTTTTATATGACCAGAAATAATTTCAATGAGCCAGACTGAATCATTGTAATTGACCATCAGGTATAAATTTAATGTGTGTAACACTTGATTTCTGTATTATTAATTGAATACGACTTTTGCTGTTCATTCTGGAATTTAAAGAGTCTTCTCGCTAGATTTGTTGGCAAAATTTTATACAAATATTCTTCTGACAGAATGTTTATATTTAAAATAATCTGTACTCTGCTTTTACTAAATTAGGGTTAGTCTTAATAACGCATTTAATTATCTATTTACTTAGTCAGTAATTTTATCTCATTGCTTCACTTACCTCTATCACGCCATGCTATTTTTTCTTTTTTATTTAACCGTTGTCAACTAGTTTATTAAATCTTTTTGTAATTAAAAATGTTTAATTCCATAAACACTACAAATTTTACTTTAAAATTATATTTTCCCAATTATTTCTCCCTCGATCTTTCACGCCCAGTATTAATTTAATTAATCGGAAATGAATCGCTATGGAGATACAGTGCCTTACAACAATTTTAGTTGTCTGAATCCTATACATTTGCCGGTCGCGCAGTCGAAAAGTTGTAGTTGAACTACTATAACATGCAAAATGCTATAGGTTACTTTATACAACGCTTTTTAAATTTGTATATTTGTGAGTGGGTTTATGTCTGAGGTTTATTACTTCGGCGATCTGAAATATATGCATTTTACCGGTTCTGTGCGCATAGAAATTAATTGTAGAACAGATTTAACATTAACCTACGAGTATGTAAACTTAAACTGTTGAGTATATATATGTGTGTGTGTGTATGTGCACATATTTTCGTTGCTAATAGTTATTTAAGCATTAAATTTAATTTTATACACACCTTAGTATTATTGCTAAGAAAAATCTAGCTAGGAATGCATTTTGAGCAAATATATAAGAAGATCAGCTCCAAAAGTATTTTATTTGCTTCGTAATTGACTTTATTTGTGCTTATTTGTTATCATGGTTTAAAATGATGATCCCAGTAAATGATCATAGAATCGAAGCATCATGATCTAACGCAGTCTCCTTTTAATAAATTACATTACGGCAATAGAACAAGTTCTTTTAGCATCGGCATGATCGTGCACAGCCATACAAAATTCAATATTAACTAAGGTTTCACTGCCATATAACCATGAGCGATAAAAATTTTTAAAGTAAGCTATTTACTGTGATGCATGCAATTAAGCATGCTTCAGCTCGTGTGTTAAAGGCAATACTGACGCCCCATTTACGGGCTTGAGAAAATTGTGGAAGCCAATGCTCGAAGTCAATAAAGCGTAATTAGGGGCGATGCGACCAGTTCTCTAATGGACGTTGTATCCTGTATTCTGGCTTCAGAGTGCAAGTGTCCGTGTTGCTTTAATGCTCGAATATTAAATACACCGATGTTAAAACCTAACCCGGTTTAATGAATGATAGTCTACTTAATTTTTTTCCGAAATATGACAACCCTGATATTGCGCTCAGTGATATGATCCATACGAACCCTATCTATTGTATCTAATAGGGCGTTATAGTTAAATTGAGAATAGGAAAGAGATGGAAAAGAGGCAGAATCGGAAATGAAGGAGCCTGCAGTAGCCTGATTTCACTTATCCACTCTGCACGACTCAGCACATAAGGCAACCTTTTTTTATACTGCATGACGGCCGATGCACTATGTAATCATTGTAATTTATATCGTACACGTTTGTATGTGGACTGTTAAAGAACACTAGGTCGCCCATTCCTAGTGAGGATGGCTTGTTTTCGGAGTTTTTCTTTTGTTAGATGATAGTGGCCACAGTTTCCTTCCCCAATCCGAAAATAGCCCCTCGCGTATTGCACGCTTGCTCTCATTCCGTAATCAAAAATTTGACAATAAGTTTTACTGTGCAGTTATAGGCATTACATTAAGCGGGATGATGACTATCCCTTTAGACCCGGCAAGGTTCATGCTACCATTCCCGGACTAACTTGTGCCCGCCGGTCGTCAGGCCGGAATTTCTATGACTACGGCCATAGTTTTGTTAACGATTATCAAGGTATTTTGTTCAATATACGCATAAAACTATCCATGTACACGCAGATTTTCGCACAAAACACGCACGGATATATATATATATATATATATATATATATATATATATATATATATGTATATATATATACTATCACATTGTTTGCATGCATATGTACATATGTTGTGATATTTTTCTCATTCATTTGCGCATACAAATTCATGTCTTTGAACTTAAATTCATTATTTCACATTTGTTTTGACTTTCAACTAAAGTTGATTAACACTCGTTTATAACAAATGATAGTTCATTTACTAGTATCGATTAAAATTATTTTTGTTCGATGTTAGAGATGTTGTAGTTTAATAGAGGTATCTGAATGTATCTAAATATCTGAAGTTACTTGGAATAAATAGATACTTTGGTTGAGTACGAGAGGTAATGGAAATGAAATAAAGTTAATACAGAAATTGTTAAATGAAAAGTAAATGGAGTATTTATATAGGTAATATATTGTTATTATAGTAATATGATTATAATATAATAAAAAAGACCAATAAATACAAATTATAATAAATTTTTTTAAATAAAAAGTTAATATCATCGAAAAAATACTAAAAATACCAATTACATATGAAGGAAATGACGTAACTCATATGAGATATTTAGCTTGTTAACATACAATGGAGCAACCTAGACCACAACTCTTCACCATTGTTCCTAAGTCAGCTTTTGGATAAGGTGATATCTAAAATACAACTTCTTTGCGCTTTTCACTGTATCGCGTCTTTAACACGGCCAAATCGTATAATTGAATCCGCAAATTTCAGAAGATGATATTTTCAGAAGTCTGTAACAAGTGCGCCACTGGCCGAAATTTGTTACCATATTGCACAGAAATTCAGAGAAATAACAAATACGGGCACGTGAATGAACTGGTCCTATTCTACCCAATTTGATTGTGCTTGATCTTAGCTGTTTTTCCATGTTAAATCTGATGTTGGATGAGAGATTAATGATTTACTGGGCAATCGAATTGAAATAATGTCATGCTAGATCGATCCAAAGCAGTTGACGAAGTCGTATTTATTTGTAGAGCGAGGAAAATTTGTTTGCCGATATCAAAACACGTCTACAAATGTCAGCGTCGTTTAATCGTTGATAGGCTATTCTGAACATTATGAATCTCTTGCAGAAAATATAAAATAAAGCCACTAGATTTTAAAAAAACCAGATATCCCAAGAACATTGGTAACCCGATATGAAGGAGAACGGCATCTGTCCTTATGCTGGTATTGTTTAGTGATGTTAACAACCGAATCTTTGAACTAGACGCCGATTAAAACCGTTGTGCGTAAACCCATACTGATAACTTCTTTTCAAATTTTTTTCTATTAATAGATCTTACGATTTAGTATGCCGGGATATTTACTGGGCAATCGAATTGAAATAATATGTCATGCTAGATCGACCCAAAGCAGTTGATGAAGTCGTATTTATTTGTAGAGTGAGGAAAATTTGTTTGCCGATATCAAAACACATCTACAAATGTCAGCGTCGCTTAATAATTGTGGTTAACATATGAGCTATGATTAACATGCACCGACGGTCGAATGCCATTGAGGTGCAAGATTTATTATGGCCCAATTTTCACCAGTATATAATAAAAATGCATACATAAATTCATTGTATAAACGTCATTGAATACAGAGTGCAATTCTCACCTTTCTCAATAAATATCGGGGGTTGGAGAAAGTCGCTTTTGTTTTTGTGATTCGGATATTCACCTCGCCAAATATATTGCCTTTGTTATTGATACATATACCTTGATATGTTAACTTGTCAACTGCTTCCAGATCTTCACATCGCAACTGCAGAGTGGATGTGAGTTATGGATGATATAATAAAAGTATTCTACATTTAAATGATGCGAATTTCATATCAATAGACGGAATCACTACGGCCAATCTATTCAGGGTGGCCTAGACGGTCGAATATTAACTTCTTATGCAAATTGTTTATGAATAAAATTTATTTTTACCTTCTACAGATGTCAAACTACTTTTCTTTGTTAGCATTACCCAATAACGTCAACCTACTTTCAATGTGCCCCATATAGTTTGTGGCTTTACATTGAATCAGCTAATGGGTAACTTTTTAGCTCAAAACTGTTTCAGCTTGATTAAAAAATTTTAAATCATAATTAATTTTTAAAATTTTATTGGGCTGTATACTACTCGGACATTTGCAAAATAAAATTTATTGTTATGTTCATGAAACTGGTTTATTTCATCGCAGGAGCCATCGACTCTAATGTAAAATCGAAGTTAGGATAATCTTATACGAAAAATATTAGCGAATCCTACTTTCTGTGCCACATACGTGGCCATACATTCTTCCACAATGCACATGACATTATGCCAAATATCAAGTACGTATAAGGTTGATCCTGGATATTACATTGATTATCCATTAAAGTTTTAATTATCATTCTCATTAATGCCCGATTTTATTTGTTTTAAAATAGGAACTCATATTTTCTCTGGTGAAGAAGTGGCCATCAAACTAGAATGTGTCAAGGCAAAACATCCTCAGCTTATGATCGAGGCAAAAATTTACAATCTGATGCAAGGAGGAAGTGAGTCGCACTGTTGTACATAAATTATTTTGAATATACGATATTTGACCTTTTTTCCTTTGGAATAGTTATTATTCATAAAATGGTGAACACACACAGAAATTTGCAAGCGGACTACTAACAACCTTAGTATGTCGCACGAGCTGTATTTTTATGTCGATGTTTGTCATCATTTACCTGACTAATATGCACTAGTTTCAGGTAAAGTTACCTTCTTATTGCCGAAAATGGCTTCTCGCCATTTTCGTCGAGTAGACTCACAGTTGCATATGGTACACGTTTTGTCAAGCAGAAGAGCCTGTACCCATCTGCGTGGAGACTGCTCTTTGTTTTTGTATTAAAATATAAAACACTTAAAGCGACATTCTGTAAATGTTCATAACATAATTCAACTTTTAACATGAAAATTATCTTCAATATCGGCGATTGTGGGCAATTCGACTGCTGAAGCATTAATTTGGCATAATATGCTGATTCGTTACTGAAAAATAACAATGAAGTACATAATTACACATTGAGGCTAAATGAACACTGGCCTTTAATGAGTGATAAACAATATTAGTTTGACCTCTCCTTGTTGACCTACCTGTATGAGAAACGCCAACAGCGCTGAAGCGCTTCCAGTATATTCCATCGATTCCTAAAAGTAAACAAATCATCGCACCAATGGTAAGTTCCGGTCAATCGTGATGGAGAAATTGATAAATGCACTACTTTACCTGATTTTCGGATTGCGTACCGAAATATTTGAATCCACTGTCATCATGATTTTTGCATATATTTCAGCCTCCAATTACGGAGGCATTACTTGTTCATAACCGCACGGCCAAGTTGTGGCAATGAGCTTCTTTGTTTAAAGGTTGATATTTTTATGTTTTTAGTCATAGTGATAGTTGTGGTTGATGCAGCAGAGTAGTTATTAATTTTATTGCTTATGTATAAGATTTCTCATACAGTAGCACACGTATTAATATGTATATTTATTATTCAGGATAGTAATATACCATCAAAGTGCATTAGTTTATTTATGAATTGCAGTTCATCAATATGATTACCTGAAATTATCATTTTGGCACGTTTAGGCAGTAATGTTCATGATTATTAAGATAATCAGTCTGATTGTTGTTAAATAGTCAAAATAGGCATGGTTAGGGAAAAATGAAGTGAAATTTACTCGTAAACTGAGCTCATTATATTTTTATATTTCGCGAAAAGGATCAGACCGTAAGTTTGATTTGGAAATGCTGATAAAATTAGAAAGTCTGATAGAAAATGACTGTCGGAATCTTAACTTGATTTTTAAATCAGTGGTGTGAGAAGCTGTGCTATTTGATATCTGCATAGGCTTTCTTTAATATACTTGATTATTACGTAACGTATAAAACATTGTAACCATATTTGCGGTATTAATTTACAATTAAAAGTGTTTATTGTACTGCAAAATCATGTCTCTAGGGTAGAAATAATTATTATTTAAATAAATTTCTACAAGTAAATATATGTGCCAATTCCATATTTTTTCAGCATTTTTGTACTGATGGCGATATTACAGATTTCGTCAGCATTTGTAAATTATTTCTGTTCTGATTTACTGTTTGATTAGCCAAATATATCTGTTTGCCATTAACTTTTGACTTAAAGATGATTAAGATATTCTTCTTATCACCTGCGCAGTAAAACCTCGTCTTGTTCTACTTCTCGAAAATGTTCAATAGCGAAACTTGCATCTATGATCAAATTGGATATTTCATTAATTAAATCTTATAACTTGGTCTCATTGTTTTTCGTTAATTAACTCAATATTATCTCTTCTTATTTTTTACCATTTGCAAATATATTGCATATAACCACAGTAAATATAAGGCTATCATTTGACAAACCTTATGTTCTTAACGATTTGTATTTACGCTAATCTATAGTTGTACTTAGCCGGTATGTTAGTGACTGCTGCCATTTTATTTATCTATTTTTTGTGTTGAATTAGGTCTGCGTAACTGTGCGAATGTGTGTATGCACGTCTAGTAGGATATGCGAGTTTATTCGTGTCTCATTTTGTACGCAATTTTGTTTCATTCTGCACATGTTTGTAAGAATGCTTGTGCGTATGTCTTGCTTTGTGCGAAGTCTTACTTTCCCTAAATAATATAATAACGGTCAGAATTCGTGCAGTCTACTTATTGATTTCCCATTATATTATTTTCTGTCTAAGAAAGCTTCTGGGCAATCCGGCGCTATAAATAATTGGTCGTGCCAACAAATGCCGTCGACTTTACTGTGTATGGAATAAATGACCAAAATGTATTTGTGATACAAAATCAAATTGAATCTCTACTGAATAAATTTAAATTTAAGAAACATCAGGTATTCATATTTAAACTCGTTTTTGCAAACTTCCGCAGTTATTATAAAATTTGTAGAGGTGGCTTGCGTAAGCTTTCGAAATATGCACGTAGTTAATTTCTTTGTGTTTTGATCAATGATAAAAATCGAGAATACGTTTTACAATACTACTGTGACAGGAATAAGTCGTTGGTGTGTGTTTACTGCGATGACGCCAAGTCATATATAAGTCGTACTATCAGTCGAATACGTATGGCTTTAAATAGGACCATCGTAACAATTACAGTTAATTGTACGCGGTCTGATCTACATCAAATAGCCACACGACCATCTAGGCGTCAATGATTGGTTCTAGCATTACCATGCAGCCACAACTGTCCATTTTCCAAACTTCTCTGAACACATACCGACAACCGAGTGCAATAGACTAGATGGCTTGCATAGCTCAGTGCATTATATAGGGTTGGATTTGTAAAACCAGCCAGTAAGATTTAATTTATCAATGAAAATGCAAGGCTAAATTTGATTTCATTTAATGGTGTGAACGAAATTGCGCGAATGCTACGATATAAATATTAACTAACCGAAAAAATAAAGGAGTACATTTACTCAAGGAAATATAAGTATTTCATGCTTTGCAAAGCAAAATCCAATAATGAGAAATTTTTTTAGAAATAACAACAAAATGTATAATTTAGGCACTTAAATTATTAGTTAGACTTATAAGGGGGCGTTAATAGTTACTATCAGTATATTTATATAGATAACCCTGAAAAAAGGCAAACTTAAACCCTTCACAACACCAATATGGCCAAGTCAGCATTAAGGCAAGGAAACATCCGTAGTACAGATTTCTTACGTTATTCACTGTATCGCGTCATAATCGAAACCAAACCTCGTAGCTAACTCTGTCCAACTAAGAAATGAAAGTTGCGAAGATGATTCTACCAGAAATCTGCCTCACCAACGCCTCTGAGCTCGACTTCATGCCTAATCACTCAGGGTTTCAAACCAAGAAATATGACGCGTACATGGTTCAATACTACTTAATTTGGATGTAAGTGACTTCAATTGTTACTGCCATGTCAAAATCTGCCCACCTCGTTTCTTACACCAATCTGGTGCAGGATGAGAGAACAGAGCTCTACTAGGCAATCGAATTGAGGGCATACGCAAAACGTGACCCATCCAACGAAGTTGCTGGAGCCTTATTTGTTTTTCTAACGAGGAGCACTTGTTGTCAGATTCAAAAAATACGTCTACGGGGGTCAACGTTAGTTATTCGTTGTTGGTAACTATCATCTGCTATGCATCTCAAACAACGATGGTCGAATGCCTGTAAGCGTTTTAAATCATCAAATCTAAGAGGTCAAGTTTCACTATTGTATAGTAAAACTGCGCGTACTGTTGCATTGAAAACCTGATCTTTAAGGCGATGTGAAAGACTCGCGTTTCTCCTTAAATGGCGAAGGTTCGAGAAAGCTAACCTATCTTTTGTGATCCTTTATGAGTATTTTTTAAATATCGGTGTGTATTTCTGTTAAGTTTACAATTACGCGTGTTTATTTTTTAAACGTATAACATGAAATATATGCTAGATTACATTGCATTCCGCTTCCGTTAAAATCCGTGAATAACCCATAAAATTTTGGTATTGTCTTTCTGATATCCAGTTTGTGGCATATTACTTACCTGACTGGAGTCTAGAAGCTCAAGTTTGGCCTATGTTAATCTTCGCGTAGATAGTCTGGTTCAAGAAAGTCGTAATAATATACGCGCCAACTCCAAACTCTTCTGCTAATGAAAAGGCACTGTTTTAAAAGCCTTTGGAAGTTCCTTCTGGCCATGTGTGGCATTCAAAAATCCTATTGATTGGCAGTTCTTTTCGCGTCACACTTGGTTATTCCTGTGCGAATTATGTATTAAGTATTGCGCATCTAGAAATAAATTGGTACAACTAGGGCCAGGATTGTATGCCACAGTTATCCTGAGCAAATTGTATAATTTCGTGTACATATGCGTTTGTTGCTTATTGGCGACTCATCTGTTGCGACACGTACTGACTCCTATACCCTCTATATACATCTTTGATTGACTAGCGAAGATTCTGTCGTACCAGCGGTTCTAAGTCAATAACATACAGATAGTGATGTTTCTGCAATTTCTCACAATACTTCTAGGATACTGCATTCGGTGTTTTGATAAGCAACATAAATCAAATTATAATATGTCCAACGTACGTACTAGATTTATGTTGTCTAGTGTGTTTTTAATTTAGAGTATTAAATGCTCCGATGTGCAAACATAATCTGGCTTTTATAAATCATTGTTTCTGCTTAGATGTCAGTGGCCAAAGTTTCAGGAAGCTGCCGAAGCATACCCTTTGCATCTGGTACGCTTCCTTCCATTCCGTCACTAATAATTTATTGCGTAGTTATATCAAACTCGAGACTTGGCATGTAAAGATTAGATGGTTGTATCCCATCAGACACGTCAGGGTTCATACTACCATTTCCGGGCTGACCAAGTAGTGTTCTTCGTTACTTAGGCCGGGATTTTATATGTATACAGGTTGCCTATCCACAAAAAGTGAACCCTATCGTTTCTGTAAACTGTCGTGATATCAGTTTTCTATGTGCTGCGCCAAATGGGGTCACTAATATTATCTTCAGAAGGATTTGAGTAGAGCAGGATAAGTGAGTTAAGCCAATTTAGGGATGATTTCTATTTTAAATAGTATGCATGAACCAGATTTATGCAGTCCGCCACATTCTTCAGTTGCGCCATTGATACCCGCAGCTTATTACTGTTTCTTTTCTAGAATATTCACCTATTTTCGATTCTTTCTCGTGTGTTAGTGAACGCAAGCTGTGCCAAATGATGGCGCTCGGATACCAAATTGTTTGATTGCTCGAAGACTGTTATAATTACTCGTCAGTATGTATTCGCACTAATAATGGCGTCTGAACTTTTTGAAATTGCGTCTGACGCTTGACAAGGATGTGTCGTTGCTTTTACTCTACTGTACTGTGTTCTATTCAACTCTATTCTACTGTAATTATGTAGCTGAATTCTTTCTTGCAGCACTCCATGCAGTGAAGCTCAAAGCGATGCCGGCTTATTAACCGCGATAACAGAAAATGAAGACGACTTTCAGAACGCCGTTAATTGTGCTTAAGAAATTTATCCTTTACGATCTGTGGCTAGAGGCATGAAAACTTGTCGTTTCGGCCATTTTTGATACGGAGACTAAAATCGTGCTGTGGCTAGAGGCATGAAAACTTGTCGTTTCGGCCATTTTTGATACGGAGACTAAAATCGTGCTCGTCAAAGATTTCCCCCTAGTTTTCTCTGGTCACGCAAGGCGAGTATGTTTCTATTGGGATATCTATATTTTTAAGTCGTGTATCAACTGCTTTTAGTAGATTGTGCAAGCCGCTTTGGAATCTCCCGACTATTTCGCAGACTACAATCAAGTCGAACTTACTGTTTATCCTTCGTTAGGCTGCGGAGAAAAGAGATAACACAATATAGCTGTTAGCGACCGGATGGTCTCGTTAATAAATGAATTCGCTCGATTTGATTTAGGTAGTTTGAAGCTGAACGTCAGGTGGCAAAAATCAAGCTCATAGCTTATGAGCCAAACATTTCTATATGATCGTTCTTTGACGTTCCATCACCATTGAACCAAGGACCATCGATTGCGCTAATTGGATCATTGTTTGCGAAGGCCAATTTCGCTCCTGATCGTTAGACCACTAAAGAAACTCATTTTGGTTGACTGGAACTGCAGGCTGGTGAGGCCACTCATTTCTTGGCTAGTTACCTTTCTAGGAACGTAGTCATAGACATTTAGGGTCTCACGACAAGCAGGAATGGTAGCATAAATCTTGCAGTGTCTAATGGGATGCAGCCATCATCCTGGTTCATGCAAAGTCTTGAATTGTGTCTGACTACGCAGTAACACTTAACGTTTAATTGGTAGTGACGGAGTGAGAGCAAGGGTGTCAGACGCGCAGAGCAGGTCTTGGGTGCTGAAGGAAACTGGCCATTGGAATTGGGGCAGATATTTCTCATCATCCTTAGTTGGCTGACTATCCAAAAGAAAATCTGAATTAAAATCATCGTTACTAGGAGTGGGCGATATTGTGTTCATTTACAGTCCACATTTAACATTACATATTCTAATGATTACACACTGCTTTGGCCGTTATGCAGTATAAAAGCGGTCGCCTTATCTGCTAAATCGTGCAGGATGGATAAGCTAAATCAGGTTACGTCTAGCATCTTTATCTCCGATTCTGCCTCGTTTCCTTCTCTTTCCACTTCTCAATCTAACAACAAGAATATTAGATACTATGAACATTCTTTTGGAATGCAATCTTTAATCAACTTCATAGTATTCTTTCCATATTCAAAAAGAACAATTAATTTTATCAGATTCAAGAACCGCTTCGTTCTCATATTGTTTTCAATTACCTACAAATGGAAATCTCTTTATATATAAATTGAAAGACTAAACAAAATAGAAAAATGTAAACATGGAGAGTGTGAAATAAGGGAACAACCATTGAATTTCGTGCATCACCTCCAGTTCAAGCTCAATGCCCGAATGTGTCTTTTCTGCCAACATAGATCCGGTTGCAATTTGTATATGCATAAAACTTCTTATGTGGCCAATTCCTTTCTCATTTTGTCTTTAGTGATTATCTTAAATGCTTCGTCCGGAGAACATACGTGTGAATTTTCAACGATATGTTGTGCAATTGCAGACGTGTATTCACCTTTTGATTTAAAACAAGTGTTTAAGTTGCAATGCTTCTTCATTCAATTAATTAACCGTCTGTTCGATGATAGCATCCTTTTAAACGGATTACTGTTGTGGCCATGTGGAGCTCTCTTACTCCAGTATTGGCTGACATTTTCATAGGCCATCTGGAAAACACATCATTAATGAGTGACATAAGTAAATGTGCTCAGTACATACGGCTCGTGGAGGATATTTACCTTGTACTCAAAAACAGTTCGCAATCACGAACACTTCTTCAAAGTTTCGATAAAGCGAATGGAAATATCAGTTTCAGGTTAGGGCACCAGAAAGATGATTGTCTGATTTTCTTTGTATTACCGGAGATGCTGATGGTAACTTTAATATAACAATTTACCATGAACCAACTTAGTCTTAACTGTATTTGCATTGCCGTACTTTTGTGCCTCTTCAATATAATTTATCAGCAGTTCGCAACTGTCTTTCGAGAAATGGAAAGCTGGTTAGTCCAGATTAAAAAAGCAACAAATATACTAGGACAGAAAATGATTTAACGTCAAATGGCTATTCTAGACAATTAATTAAGTCACTTAATAAAAAGAGAATTCCACAGAAACAGACCTATTTCGGTCCAGAAAAGAAAGTAGTTTACCTGTATATCCCATTTATGGGGTAAGCAATTTCCCGCATAGCACAAAAGAATTTTGAATTGGAATTAAACGCATATTAAATGTAGCTAAACTACGAGTGTTATTTAAGTTAACACACTTGCCTTTACCAGCAATCAAAAAGAACCAACCGTTAATGTTTTCATCAAATATTATTCACCAACGTACATACGCAAGTTGTCGATCTATTTGCGTAGTCCGATCAACCAGACGGTTATTTACTCGAATGAGAGAACATTATAACTTAAACACCTGTTTTGAATAAAATGGTGAATTCAAGTCTGCAATTGCGCAACACATTATCGAAACTTCACATGTACGTTCTCCGGGCGATTGATTTAAGATAATTCCAAAATGCCAGAACAGAAGAGAATTAGCCACATACAAAGCTCTATGGATAAACAAATTTCAGACGGATTTATGCAAACGGAAGTTAAAGACGTTCGGGTATTGAAGTTTAATTAGATTTGATGCACGCAATTAATTGAGTATTCTATTTTTTCACACACACACTCTCTCTATTTTGTTTGGGCTTTAAATTTATAGTTAAAGTGATGATCGTTTGTAAATACTAGAGAAGAATATGAGAAAGCGAAGGCTCTTGTTTCTCATAAAATTTCTTCATCTTTTTGCACATGAAATGGGTACTATGAACATGGCTGAGTCCCATATAGCATTATCAAATATCGAAAATAGTTCCGTCAGCGTATCTAATGTGAGAACATTGAAACAAGCCGGAGAACAAAAGGCTAGAGACACCTTGAAAAGATTAGCAGTCGTTGTCACGAATTTTGGAAAAAAAATTCACACCCTCTAAATGTAAGATACTTTTACAGGATTATCCACCACTTACTCCAACTCCGTAATTGCAGAATGAAGATTGTGTCATAACTGACAAGTTTACATACCTTGGCATCTATATCATTTACTCAGGCAATTTATCAGACGAGATGAGTATGAGAATAGCGAAAGCTAGAGTAGCCATATCCAATATACGTCATTTGTGGAGATGCATATTTCACTGTGCCTTAAAAGTCCTATTTGCAACGCATTTGTACTCGCGGTTTTATGATACACTAATGAGAGGTGGCCCCTTATTGTAGATGATTTTAGACGCTTACATGCATTTGAATACCGTTGTTTGTGAAGCATAGCACATGTAGCTTACTAACCACGAATAACCTGCAATGGCACCCGTAGACTTATTTTTGGATCGGCAAACAATCACTGTTCGCCATAAAACCAAATAGGGCTCCTTACGCTGCTTCGGATTATTCACGTTTTGCGTATGCTCTCATTTCGATTGCCCAGTAAGGCTCTATTCTCTCACCCAGATTTAGATTTGTGTAAGAAACAAGGTGAACAGAAGGTCAACTACATCCAAATTAAGTTGTATTGGACTTTTTTAATATCCTTATTTTTTGTTGTGTTCCTTTTGGTTATGGTCAGATGAGAAATTAGCTACCATTGTCTTTTTTCTTGCTGTGCATGAAAATGCCTGTTATTCGTTTTGTCATTCACTCGATCAAGACACATTGTGCTCTCACTGACAAAGAGACAATTGATTGAGCGAAAATACGTGGAAGTCTTGCGGAAAGCAAAGTTCAGTCGTGAGTCCGTGTTACTAATGCCTTCTTGGCATTGGCTCCTATAGATCTGAACTTTCGTGAAATCTAAATCACCATTTATTTTATTATCACTTTTTTTATTTATGTATGGTTTAGAATAGTTTCTACCAGCACTTTTGCACGTATCAATAATTATTTGTTTATTTAATTCAATAAGAGTTTATTTAAAACAAAGATTTTTCAGTTATTTTCACAACTTCAATACGCTTTCAATGTGTTCATAATTCAATTGCAGAGAATCTTTCTTTGACCGAGTTTTACGAAAATTTCTTTTTATACTTTCACTCATCATTTAGCCGGCATTCCTCAACTTAAATGGTATGGAGTTGAAGGAGATTATAACGTGCTGGTTCTTGAGCTGCTTGGCCCAAGTCTAGAGGATCTGTTTAACTTTTGCGGTCGTAAATTCAAGTTGAAAACGGTGCTAATGCTTGTTGATCAGCTTATATGGCGTCTTGAATATTTTCATCATAACGACTTCCTTCATAGGTTGGTCAAATTATATTTTGCTTTATTTTGTACGTATGTATGCTTATTTCGTAATTGAAGTTTGTTTTTGTAATATCGTCTACAAATATTTGATCAAAATTCCTAAGCAAAACAAAAAATCTTCTAAACGAACATTGGTTGCGCGGGTGGTGATAACAATTATTATAATCGAGGTTGCGAACATTATATAAGCACCTGACCTATTAATTACTTACATATGTCGGTATAAACTAAGAATTGCATAGTGTAGAAAAGGCAATACATCCAGTAGACCGGTTTCGTCTTTATTGGGAACTCATCATATACTGACAAGAATTTTCCGCGAACAGGGCTCTAACCTGGAAATTTCTGCTTCGGAATCTGGATGAATTGCCTTTACTACACTATATAGTTCTTAGTTTATACTGATATAATGGGTCAGGTGCTTATATCATATTCGCAACCTTGATTATAAAAAAAACTTTCGTCTGTCAAATTTATTTGGTTATGTGATTATCGGATTACTGATCTGTTCTTGAAGGCAAAAACAACATATTTGTACATTTATGTTTTCTTGAGTTTTCCTTACTTATATTTCCTAATTCATGCGCCTGGTCTGTGTTGTGAATAACAAAATCTGAACTCCAGTTGTTTTATTCGTTGCAAAAATTTCTGATTCTAGTGGTGGCATCCTTCGTCAGTGCACAGTATATGACACGTCTTAAAGCAAATCAATGAAGCAAGTGTGATATTTTCTCCAACCATATTTATACTGCTGTCTGACATTTCACGTGTGTGTGTGTATCCCCATAACTGATATGTACAGCTAACTAAGTGGCAACTGAGTGGCTGAATATTAATTGGCATTTACATTTGTTAGAATATTTATTTAACGTTCACCTTGAGACTTGACGTAATTCAGGTCGCCGTGATAGACGAGTGAATTAGATACACTATTCATATCCTCATGCCAGGTAATTGATTAAAATTAGAAAGCAGACGAAACATGCACGTGTGAAATCTCACTCAAACTACTCGAGTTGTACTTAAGACTGACTGATTTAGTAACAGCTGTTGTCATTTCATTTCATAAGCGCTTTCCACGTATATGCACATATGTCTGTATATATAACTCAAGTCAGTGAAATAAACAATTAAAACACATCTACGTCAAACTGCAGTAAATAAATGTGAATTTATCCTTTTCACGCGTCAGACTAATTTTTTTATTCGTAACATTTGAAATGATGTAATACCAGCGTGAACGCAATAGATAGGATGGCGGCATGAACCAAAAGAATAACATTTGAGTAATTGATCAAATTTAGTAAATTAAGAAGACTAGTTACGTTATGAAATAAAGTAATTGATGGTTAGGCAAGAAAATTATGGCAAAAATAATGAATGAAAATAACAAGGATAAAAGTCTTTTAATAATCTTTCAATCCACAGAGAATCCTAAACAATAAGTGAACAGTTAAAGAACGCAATTTAGAATGATTTTTATCTCAGAAGACGATTAGCCGGTAACGAAATAATAAGCTCATCTTAATCCGATATTTTTTTTAAAATTTTATACTGTTTGGTGCAATAGTTTTTTATTATCATCAGTGTATGCTGTAATGCAAAGCGAGTCTTATCCTTTTTGTTAGGCTCGAACTGAAAGAAATTCTAAAACGACACTGCGATACAAGGTGAAATTGTTTGTAGCGTGCGGCAGAGTTGAGGCAGTGAATGAGTACAACAAAAAAGCAAACGTACTTCGGTTTGAATCTCGCATGCGGAAATGTAGGGAGAGTACATGATCAGATCCCAATAAGGAAAATATGGGTCTATTTTTTATGGATTTTCCTTGTTGAATTATTTAATGTTTAATTCATACTGACAAACTTTGTGGGATTAAAATCCTGTCTTAAAATATGGTTGCAATGTTGCTTCCCCTAGGGTCATCCTGTCTGTTCAGCAATGACAGTTGAAGGGTGACTAGCTAGAAATTTAGTTCGAACTAAATGCCACATAGGCTCCACCTCAATTAGAGACTAACCAAAGCATAAGTTGGTATAAAACAAAAAAATGTGCATAGTGCGCAGCTAGAGTGTACAGCGAATTTGTGCAAGACGCTGAAGCAAATGTGCTGCAGTCGAGGAAGTCTGGCAAGTACTTGACGAGTTCCCAGTAGGATCGAAACCGGTCTACGTTATGTATTTCCTTTGCCACCAAATACAATGTTTCGTTCTAGCTAGCAATAGATTATCCAAAATCTTGCCAAAAATCTTTATTTCATTGTATTTTTCTCCACGTAGCATGGTGCTGGTTTTATAATGACAGATCGTGATTGGCTATTAAGAGAATTTAGTCGAAAGATATGTCACATAGGTTCCATCTGAAAGGATGGCTAACATTTAACAAAAATTGGTATATGACTGAAAATGGCGTGTATTGTGGTGGCAGAGTTGGAGCAGCTGATGAGTTCAAGAATCTGAAACAAATGTGCCCCATTTGTATCCACGGTCGCGGCAGACTGGAAATTAGTTGACGAGTTCTAAATGAGAGCTAAACTGGTCTAATTGATGTTTTGTTTATGCTACCATGTGCAATATTTAGTTTATGCTGACATGCATATATGTATATACGTATCTGCATTACGACATGACAAATATAAACATTGCTTACTTACTTTACTTTACTGGGGCTGACTCCTTTTAGAGGATAAGCCGGCTCCATTGATATCCCGAATTAAGCCTCTCCATGCCGGGCGGTTGGCAGCCATTTCGGCACATAAAGAGGGCCAATGACGCTCCCAGTGACGCGGACCATAAACATTGCGTAAACCTAGGAGTTCCATGTCCGATTTGATTGTTGCAAGCCATGTCTTCAGTTGTCCGCCTCGGCGGCGGCGCCAGTTTGCACATTGACCTGGGTTCATCACCTGCCGTACCAATTCGTCTTCTGGTTTGCGTACTACGTGCCCGATCCATTGAAGTCGACGATGTTGGAGCCAGACGGATAGTTGCATGATGTCACCGCATTGGTGACGAACAGATGCGTTCGACACCCGGTCCATCCATTTTGTCTTTGTGATGTACCTAAGGCACCAATGATCGAATACTTCAAGCTTTTTGGAGTCCTCAGAACGTAATGGCCAAGTCTCACAGCCATACAGTAGCACAGGGCGAACAGTAGCCTGGTAGACTCAGATTTTCGTTTTGAGGCTGATTTCACTTCTTCTCCAAAGTGAGTTCTTCAATTGTAAGAAAGCAAGTCTGACACGGTCGATGCGTGTTCGGACTTCATTCTTTGCTTGACTAGTTGGAAGTATTTTTGAGCCAAGGTACGTAAAATCGTCGACTGTTTCGATTGGGCTGTCGTACACCATGAGCTGCTCATCAGATGAAGATACACCGATGGCGAAGGCTTTCGTTTTGTCGGCATTGATTTCCAGACCAACTGCTGATGAAAACTGGGCCACTTGATCCAAAACGGTTTGCATGCTCCCAAAGCTGTCAGCAAGGAGAACAACATCGTCTGCGTAATCAACATCCGTCAGCCATAGGTTATTTGATACTTGAACACCTCGGAACTCAGTTAGCGCGTTGCTCAGAATCCAGTCAACCGCATAATTGAACAATATGGGTGACAAAGGAGACATCCTTGTCGAACCCCAGTGCGCAGACTGAATTCATCCGATTCTTCTCCGTAAACACGTACTCTGGCTTTGGTGGCTGCATAGTAGGCCTTGATCAGATTGACGAGTTTTATGGGCATTCCGTCGAGCAGCATGATGTTCCATAGGGAGTCGCGATCAACAGAGTCAAAAGCAGCTCGGAAATCAATAAAACAAGCGACGGTTGGTTGTTGAAATTCGTTGCGATGTTCCAAAACTCGCCGTAATGTAAAGATCTGATCAACACAGCCTTTGCCTGGGCGGAACCCACCCTGATTGGGACGGGTACGGGCATGCCGCTCATTACAGAAGCGGTTCAATAGAATCGACGCCAACAGCTTGGATGCGGTGTTGAGAAGACTGATACCACGGTAGTTTTCGCACCTTGATCTATCACCCTTTTTGGGAAACGGTAGCAGGATTGACATTCCGAAGTCTGACGGGCATGCTTCCTGTTCCCAGATAGAAGAGAACAGTCGATGGATTGATGGCAGTAGTGTGCCTATACAGGCCTTGTAGATCTCCGCAGGTATTCCATCTTCACCGGGGGATTTCTTGTTCTTCATGCGCTGGATGGTCGTAGCGATCTCAGCCTCAGTTGGGGAAGAGCAGTCCACGTCGTAGCTGGGTGTAGATGTTGTAGGTGGTTGCGGTGGGGAGCGGCCACTGTATGGTCGGTTCAATAACTGCGAAAAATGTTCAACCAATCTTGCGATTTTGCCATTGACTTCAGAAATCAAGTCTCCTGTTGCGCTGCGCAGAATTGTCTCTGCATTGCGCTTACCAGATGCTTTACGTAAAAGACGGAAGAGACCCCCGAAGTCACCGACGTTTGTAGCCGATTCCATGGCGGAAGCCATTTCATCCCAGTACTGCTTACGGTCGGCCCGAGCAGACCTCGTGGTTTCACGTCTCAGGTGGCGATAATTAGGTGCGTTATTCATCCGAGCATCTCTTGCTTTTTGTGACGCCCGTATCGTGCGTTCAGAGATCCAGTCTTTATGGTGACTTTTGATGGTTCCGAGCGTTTCAAGCGCAGCTTGCTGAGTAGAGAGTTTCAAGTTATTCCATTGATGCTCCACATTGGTTTTATCTACGGCATGAGTTCCATCGTCAGCGGAAGTCAACTTTGCAGTGATTGAGGCAGATAGTGCTGTACAACGGGATGGGTCCGTTAGGGTTGCAACATTCAAGCGTCTCGTAGGTTGACGGCGCCGTCGGGACTTGAGATGAAGCCTCAATTTGGCACGTACTAGAGTGTGGTCGGACCCTCCTCGGTTGCCAGTTTCAGCTCCTCGGTATGACCTGCAATCTTCGACAGAAGACATCCAACGCGACCGTACCAGAATGTAGTCGATCTGATTGGCTGTGTGACCATCGTTTGAATACCAGGTGAGCAAATGCTTCCGAGGGTGTTGGAAACGCGTATTGGTAACGCACATATGGTTGACATCTGCAAAGCTGATAAGTCGTGCTCCGTTCTCGCAGCGTTCACCTAGACCAAACTTTCCCAGTATGTGTCTGGTGGATGAGTCAGAAGGTCCTGTTCGTGCGTTCCAGTCACCAGCGACAAACAGTATGTCGCCTCTGGAAATTCCGTTGATAGTCTCTTGGAGTTGGTCGTAGAACTCATCTTTCACATCTGAATCAGCTGCGAGGGTTGGTGCGTAGACGGCTACCACTGTGATGTTGAAAGGTTTCCCTCTCAGTCGTACCGTTGCGATCCTCGGTGATACAGGATTCCAAGCCAGCATGGCTCTCTGCGCCGTAGGACCAAGTAGAATGGCTACACCGTGTTGTCCGGACCCGTCAACTGGTCCGCTGTGATGCATCAAGTACGTTGATTCTGCCGACGGTACTTTTATCTTCGTTGAACCTGTGCCGGGCAGTCGGACTTCAGACAGGCATGCAACTTCAATCTGGTAGTCATATAAAGATTTGGCCGTGATTGCTTGGCTGCCGATATCAAGCAGTGTTCGAACATTCCAACACCCGAAATAGATAGGTGTTTTCGCGCTGATAAAACCAGATAGCTTTTCACTTGACACCCTAGCCTCTGGGGGAGCACAGAGCGCGTCGCTTGCCGGGGACGCCGTAGCATGAACGGTATTCATAGATTGTGACATTTTCATGGAGTTTCTTGGGAATTTGGTACAAGTGGTGTCCCCTCACCACTCGGCTTTTTGATCGAGGACGCACCTCTAGCCTTTGCACATCCAAGCGCAGTCTGCAAGGCAGCAGTAAGTTTGTATGGTTGCCGGTGGCTGTTGAGAGCTCATTCGCCATTCGGAAGTACGGGGTACTGTCCAGGAGTCCATGTAATCCTGTGGCTGTTGTCCCCTTTTGTGGCGGGGAACACACGCCGAGTCATGGTGCCGTCATCGGGCTCATGTGGTATTTTATAGGAGATCCGATTGCCGGTCGGAAATCCACCACGCCCTGGTGACACCACCGCCATGGCCCCGTTAGCCCATGTACGATCGGCCATCGAAACATGGTTGACACCGTCGTACCACGTTGAGGAGGGGATGGTCTTTACGACGGCGAGATCGAAGACGCCCTCGACCAGATTCAACAAAATTTTAATCCGATTGGCAACATAATGGAGAGGTTAAACCAGGTGCACATACCTTGACAGAAATTTCCAAACAATGTGTGCGTTCAACACTGCAATCCGCACTTGCGCTGTTACCAAGGTAATAACTATATATATATATATATATATATATATATATATATATATATATATATATATATATATATATATATATATATATATATAGTAGTTAAGTGTGTCTTTTCATGTGATTCTTGCATATGGATATATAGAGTTTAGTTACTGAAACAAATTCTTTGTTTTAAACCATTGGTGAGTAAAAAAATATAACTTAAATATAAATACTGTTTACGTTTGATCAGAGGCCTGAGGCTGGTTTGCGAAAGTCCAAACCGAACCGTAACCAGTCAGAAAAGATTAGATCGTGCCTCATTTCCTGTGGTAAGTATGAATGATGTTGAAGCCTTAGGAAGAAAGGGACGAATCCGCATTCAGCCACAACGATGAAAACATCGATGCGTACTTTAAAATGGGAATCAATCGGATTTTTGCGAAACTGATAGTGCAAAGCAACAACCCGCGAACGCAAATCGCGGAGAGTCAACAGGAAAATCTATAGTCTGCTAGATAGAAGGATTATAAAATATTTTTCATTTCGGAGAACTACTATGTACGCAATGTCCTAGGTATTGTGTATATAGTATCACTTTAGTCAATTATGACTAGACAAGTATATATAATTCAACATGAGCAAAATGTACCTTTAAAAACTTGCGTTACATTCAAACTGGAAACTCAACAGTATAAGTCCGAAATATCGTTAGATTGATTATTTTATGACTCGTAGGGCTACACTGGTGGCGCCAAAACGTAGTTAATATTTCATAGCGGGCAGGACAAGGATGAGAGGTTAGATTAAAACCATCTCGAACTCCCACTAGAGCCAGACAACCTAATTTTCCAAACAGCCCTCAAATAACCATAACTAAAATTTATATGCCACAGCGAAACATCATTACATTGTTCTGATGTAATTTTGCTCTGTATTAGAAGAAGTAGTAGTTATAGAATTGTATTACTGGTAGTAGTAGTAGTAGCAGCAGTAGTAATAACAGTAGTAGTACTACTAATACCACTAGTAATAGTATTAGTTGTAGTAGTAATAATAATAATAATAACAATGATAATAATCGTACTACTAGTAGTAGTAGAAATGGTAGAAGAAGAAGAAGCACTACTAGTAGTAGTAAAAGTAGAATTATTAGTATTAGTAGTAGTAGCACTAGCACTGGTAACTGTAACATATATATAATATATATATATATATATATATATAATATAATAATATATATATATTACTTTATAATGTCCATGCCTTTTAATGTTACACAGTATATTTATAATTAGGAAGAAAGAACACATTAATAACAAAGTGGATAAAGGCCATTTATTTCGTGAATACAAATCATCGCTTATACAATCATACATATTTATACATTTTGGGTTTTCAATTGATTATGCTAGTGGTAACAAATCTGACTCGTTTTTATTTTTGATTCTTGTTTTGGATACTTGGTAAGTGTGTATGCGTTTATGTTTGTGTGTAGGCGTGTTTGCATGTAAAGGTCATTCTCGCATACACGAAACTAAACGCATACACACACACAACGCATACACACTATAACTAGCCAAAACCAGAAACAAGAGTAAAACGAGTCAGATTTGTTACCACTAGCATAATCAATTGAAAACCAAAATGTATAAATATTTATGATTGTATAAGCGATGATTAGTATTCACGAAATAAATGACCTTTATCCACTTTGTTACTAATGTGTTCTTTCTTCCTAATTATAAATATATAAATGTATATATATATATATATATATATATATATATATATATATGATATATATATATATGTATGTATATATATATGTGTATATATATATAGTGTAGAGACAAATATATGAATAATTTTATATATTCATATAAGATTTGGAATGAACTCACGTGGTTGCTTATATACCTATTTAGATATAAATAACTGACGTAGTACACAAACACACACACACACACATATATATATACATACGAATATATGTATATATATCCGTATATATAGTATTAGTATCCTTTACAGACTCCGTATATATATCATATAGAGCGTGTTACACATTAGTCTAGGAGATTGTACCGTCCTATCATTCCATAATCTTCGACCAAATATATAGTGGTAAAAGGACGTAATACCGGCTCCTACTGATGAGTCGCCAGTAAGCAAGAAACAAATATACATGAGATTATACTTTCCGTTCATGCTGCCTTTGGTTTATCCTTCTGGTCACAACTGAACTAATTTGTTACTAGTTTAGCAACACCTAATACATACTTACTTAGATTTTAGATACCAAAAAATGTGTATTTCACAGATATACGCATTGAAAAACTCACATTTTTGCTTATATGATATGTATACTATATATGTCGTATACACCTATATAAAATGGATGGATATTTAGATAATTACATGGGAAGAACTGGCATACTTGCTTATATGATTATTTAGATATAGTTTGTAGATATATATATGAATGTATATTTATATAAAAGATGTGGGTATAAATAAATAAATATATATATATATATATATATATATATATATATATATATATATATATATATATATATATATATATATTGTTAATGCCAGTATATATACTCAAAATGAATCATATATGAGTATAAATAAATGTGTATTGGGCTAATATATCATTCGTTATTTTACACCCCATATTCGCTCTTGTCCAAACGTTAGATCAATACGATATTCCATCAGCAGTTTTATTAACATCATTCTCTCTATAACCTTTTACAAACAGTATGAGATTAGGTAAACGGACAATGGAGGATTTCTGTAATATAATGGAAATGGAAATTTTTTTATCCTTTTACGCGTCGGGAGTAGTAATTTTCAAATTCGAAACATTACAGATAGGCATGTATGTCAATCCATACTGTTTACATATTAATTCTAAAAATTTCAGTTTAGATTAGAATATAAATATATATATATATATATATATATATATATATATATATAGAGAGAGAGAGAGAGAGAGGTTTTGTTCGGGTGTAGTTTCGTGTTAACCTATGAGGTATACGGGGAGCCGTTATTAAGGTCGGATATTGAGGCAGACAAAAAAACCTTTAGCAATTAAAATAAATATAAATTGGTATGAATTGAATGAGGATATCACATTTTCCACAAGTTGTGATTTAATTGAGTATGGTGTCAACCCTGAAGATGGGACTGGAAATGAAGTCTCGAAAATTCGGAAAATACCATTTTCGGACAAGCAGCGTACGGACGGATTCAAAATGACGGGAACATGTAAAGGACTCATGATTTTACCGACCTACGAGTGCTATCAATTGTCCCACAACCGTCAATTGTGGTATCAGATCAATACAAAGGATATACAACACAGTATAGTAGCCAGCATTTTCCACAAAAATCACCAAGAAGCGGTTAATATTTGGAGGGCACAACCATCTGCAATATTTCTTATAAGACAAATAGGTAGAACAAAGTCGGCATTTCAAAAGATAACATCAAATATAGAGTGAGTTATTTGAATCAAGTTTGCACAGATATGATAAACACAAATAACTTTTTAGTTAACCAGTGGCACAGCATAGAAAAACTAACGTCAATCGCACTTACTAAGGCGTTTTAATTTTCTATGATCATTATCAAAACACAAATGTAAACTGATTAACGAGGATCTTCAATGCATGTACAAAGCATGTGAAATCAGGTATGCGGTGTCATCCATATTGATGTGGCTTACATTATTATCGCCACCTTTACATTCAATGACTGTTTATTTGTATATACGTAGTTGCTAAATGAAACGAAATTAGGCATAGAGAAGGGCTCGGGAGTTCTCTGTGCCTGGCTAAATCAGTCATACAATCGCCTCCACATAGAGATTTGCGCAATTATAATATCATTCACTAACCCACCAGTTATCATCTTCTCATTAACTTTAATTTGATCGTAATTAGCAATGTCATCTACATTACTCACACTACCGTCGTATTCACTTTCTCCATCACCAGGTTAAATTACTTGATTATCATGAATTCCAAAATCATTTTTTTCTTACTTACTGCTAATGTAGGACGTCAAAGTAGGCATCTTGTCAAAAATAAACTGAAGATTAGCCATCTTTTGTTGTTTTTTTAATGAAGCTGGCTGGCGAGTTTCCTCTTTGTATAAATTGAATACTGAAAATGACTGCAATCGTTTAATAAACCGT
Organism: Eudiplozoon nipponicum; assembly: GCA_029291075.1. NCBI lineage: Eukaryota > Metazoa > Platyhelminthes > Monogenea > Mazocraeidea > Diplozoidae > Eudiplozoon > Eudiplozoon nipponicum. The sequence goes on along the minus strand of JAQBSW010000804.1, from coordinate 130,366 downwards.
GTATATTTTGGCATATTTTGCATCAAATAATTAACAAAAGGAATTTTTTTAATCTGATGTACGAGCCGACGAATCGGACGCATATACGCCTTCTGAACTAAAGTCCTCTGTGTTGACTCAGTTACTGCTTCATCATTCACATTGAATTTCTTCGCGTTATTTGGTTCGGCACTTCCTTTTGACAATAAGTCACTAAAAACACCATCCTTGTTATTAGTGTACGTTTTAGTAGTCTCCTCCGAAGCAACTCTTTCACCTTCAACAACCGCTGATCGATATTCTGAACCCGCTATATGGCGATTATTGAACTTGAAACTAACAAAACTAATTTCTTCGTCATTTATAAGGAAACTGCTACTCGTTATTTCATTAAATATATATGGATTTTTTCCTTCGTGGCTAAGATAAGAGTCCATAAGCGAATAACCTACGGGGGCATTTTTTAACACTTCCACACGGAGAATGCCTTCGCGTATACAGCTCATAAGGTCAGAAGTAAAATATTCAATTTTATTGTATCTGGTCTTCTGAATTCTGCGAACTGCCTGTAAATTATGTAAGCAAGTCGGTGGCGTCTTTATGAACTTTATGTGCAGGTAAAAGACGACAGCAAGACCACAAATGGCCTAAATTAGCAATAAAAGGAGTATTAATAATAAACCAAAACATGTTATTATAATTTATTAAATGATCATTAGTTGCTAAAATTTTGTAAATTATTTTAATTTTTAACTTCCGATTATACTTCTACACAGAAAATGCAAGTCCAACGACTATTTGACACAATCCTTAAGCGCAATTATTCATGTTGTCAGAAAATAAAAAAATTAAATCTCATTTTTAAACGATTTTACCGAAGCAATAGAGTCCGCTTTAATATTCGAAAGCTTTAAGAAAAATAATAAAAACCGGTAAAGAAATAATAACGAAATATTATTTTCTTTAACGCAATTTGTGTTGGTATGCTTCCATGTTTGCATATTTATATGATATATTTATTATGATTATTTTAAAATATGTGTATCTTCACACACACCCACCAACATATATATATATATATATATATATATATATATATATATATATATATATATGTACGTGGCATATAAGTGATTGTGATTACGTATGTGTGTAATAAAATTAAAATATCATTGATTGCGCAGGCGATAGCAATTCTGTAAATCAAACTTGCGAGCTTGGTATAAACACTAATGCTTTTGAGTTAACAAGTCGAAAAATACAACAGAACTACAGTCAGTCACACCTTCTGACGCGATTCGACATTCCATGATCATCACACAGATCACGCTGGCAAAGCGATTAGCGAACATGAAACCGCAACGTATATATATAACAATATTATAATAAGATATTCGGCACTCATCTCTTGTAATCTCATATATTCATAGTACCCTTTCCATGTGCAAAAATAAAAAGATATTTAACAGATACAAGAACCGTTTCTTTCTCATTTTCCTCTCAAGTATCAACAAATGAACTTCTCTTTATATACAAGGGAACAACCAATCAATTGCTTGTGTCATCTCCAGTTCAAGCTCAATGCTTGAACATGCTTATACTTGTATAAATCCGGCTGCAATTTATTTATCAATAAAGCTTCATATGTGGCTAACTCCCTTTTGATATTACATTTAGTAATTATTTTAAATTATACGTCTGGAGAACGTACATGTGAGGTTTCAACAATGTGTTGCGCAATTGCAGATGTGTATTCACCATTTGATTTGAAACAGACGTTTAAGTTGCAATGTTCTCTCATTCGAGAAATTAACTGTCAGGTCGATCGGCATATTGGTAAATAATATTTGATGTCGACATTAACAGCTATTTTTCTTTTGATACTGTTAACGGCAATTGTGGGCCATAAATAACACTCGTAGTTTAGTTGCATAGAATGTGCATGTTAATGCCGCTTCAAATTTCTTTTGTGCTATTCGGGAAACTTCATCCCCCTTAAATGGGATGTTCAGGTAGACTGCTTTCTTGTCTGGTCCGAAATAGGTCTGTTTCTGTTTAATTTCCCTTTTAATAATTGATTTAATTAATTGTCTAGGCTAGCCATCAGACAGTAAATCGATAATTACTTTTTTACATTCGCTGTTTTTTTAATCTTGACTAACCAACCTGTCGATTCTTGAAAAGCAGCCACGAACTGTTGCTAATTTATATTGAAAATACTGTGTAGATTAGGTTGGCTTATGGTAAATTGTTATAATTAATTTACCATTAGTATCTTTCTCTAGTAGTATATATGAGAAAAACAGACTATCATCTTTCTCGTGCCCCGACTTGAAGCCAATATTCTTCGTCGCTTTGTTGAAACTTTGAAGCACCGTTCGTGATTGCAACCTGTTCTTAAGGAGGAGGAAAATATCACCCATGTACCGTACGTACTAAGCACATTTACATATATCAGAACTTAATTCAATATTCTCTAGTTGGTTTGGGAGAATCACAGCCAACACTGGAGATAGGAGTCTCCCCATTGCCACACCATCAGTCTGTTTATAGATGCTTTCATTAAAACGAAACTGTACGTCTTTCGTGCATAATAAGATAAGCTTGCGTAGAGTGTGACCTGGCACCGGCGATGGAAATATGTCGTGTTCTAGGGCTTTGACTATAATGTCAAGGGTTTCATCAATTGGTACATTTGTAAACAAAGACGTAACATCAAAAGATACTATAATCTTGTTATTAACATTTATATCTTGAGTTTTGTTTACAAACTCGAACAAATCGGCAACCGAATAATTACCTAATAGTTTATGTAATGGATCAAGTATATGATCTAAACATTTAGTCAGTGCATGCAACGGAGAATTGACTATTGATAACATTGGCCTCACAGGACAACCTTTTTTGTGTTTTTGGAAATCCATACATTGTTGGCGCAGATGATCCAACTGGCTTCAGCTTCGGTCCAGTGGCCTCATCAATTAAACCGGCATCTGTCAAGATCTTAATTTCATTTATTACTTTTCGCACCACTTTGTCTATTTCACCTGATTTATCGTCTAGACGCCTGAATTTTGTATTTTAATTCAACACGTTTTCCATCTTTTGTGAGTAGTCAGATTTGTCCATTATAACAACGCTCTTGCATTTATCAGCGCGTAGTATTTTGATGTCTGCATTTCTGCTGATACCTCTAAGCGCATTTAGATGTTGCTTTGTCAATGCATGCTGTTCTGCGCATTTAGACGATTTCAAATGTGAAGCCTGATCAACTTATGTAGCCTTGAACCAATTTTTATATTCAAAACTGATAGGTACCAAGTCAGCTGCTTGTTCAAATAGTAATTCAAATGCTGCCTCAAAATCAACATCGCATTTATTAGAAGGATGTATTCCATAATTTCTGCCCATCAATAGTGCCTCAATTGTTAACTGATCGAATGGTATTTTTGTTAAGTTAGGCACAAGTTTATCGATATCAGCGGTATTAAATCACATAGAACTTTATTTTATATCAATTTCTAATTTATTCAATATTATTGTTTTATCCTTCGTCATAAGAGCTGGCAAAAAAATCATAAATTTCATTCTTGCAAAAAGACTTAGTTCATCCAATACACAAGATACCCACCAGATTCTGGCCCGTAACACTGCTTTGTCTTCCTCTAACTGCTCAATTTTCGAATACGCCAACCTTGTAAGATTTCATATATCTCATACATATTCTACTGGATTGGAAACGTCAGCTGCACAGTTGCTATGCAGTCACGAGCATTATCCTTTGAAACTTTGAAACACAAACATATATATGTGTAAAACAATTAAACAATAATTGATTGCGCGAGTTCCAATAACAATTCTTTGAATCATGTTTGCTAGTTTGATATAAATAACAATCCTAGTGTCTTTATCCAGTCGCACAGCATACGCACATAGATTGTGGTTTAATTTTCGCTAACTAGTTTGCCGTCGTTCTCTGATGATGATGATCATCATCATCATCATGTGCAGCCATACAAAAGCCAAAAGTGACTAATGTTTCATTGTCATATAATCATAAGAAGCGAACCTTGTAATTCGTATTGTTCATGGTTATACGTTGACCGCAAAGGAACACTAGGTCGTCCATTCCTAGTGAGGATGGTTTTTATTCTGAGTTTTCTTTCTCCTAGATAGTATGTCAGCCAAGACTGATGAGCACTATCTGCCCAGATACCAGTGGCCAAAGATTTCTTCAGCAGCCGAAACTTCCCTTCGCTTCGGACACGCTTGATCTGATTCCGTCAAGCAAATACAACAAAAAAGTTGCTGCGCAGTTAGACCAAACTGGATGCTTCACATGAAATGGGATGATGGCTGTCCTTTTTAGACCCAAAAAGGTTCATGCTACAATTCCCGGGCTGACTAGCTTGTGCCCGCCGGTCGTCAGGCCGGAATTTCTATGGCTACGGGCCACATAACATTTTCAAACTCTGTTGAAATGTTGCGCGTGATTGATGCATAACAGGATACAATTATTTATAAATGATTTCCGCAAGTAGTATCTCTTGTGCATAGAAGGTCTAAACGCGTCAGTCCGTGTGACGGACGATATTTTTCTATTTAAATGATTTTTAAAAGATGAATCTCGTTGCGCCAGATTAAATACAATTGGATTGTTCTTCATACCAAGCTCGCACGCTTAATTTAAAGAAAAAGTACGCATTGGTTTATGTATATATGTTGGTATGCTTGTATGTATTCATATATGTATGCATCATTGAATGAATATGTGAAAGCATGTTTGCATTTATATGCAAGTATGTATTAGGTGTTGCGAACCTAGTACCAAATTAGTTCAGTTGTGACCAGAAGGATAAACCAAAGGCAGTATGAACGGAAAGTAAAATCTCATGCTCCTCCATTTCGTGCTTAAAGGCGACTCATCAGGAGCCGGTATTACGCCTTTAAACCACTATAAATTTGGGTGAAGAATGTGGGATAATAGGACGTTACAATCTCCTAGACGAATATGTAAACCTGCAATAATGAAGCTAACATCATATAGTCTACGACAATGCGACTTCAACGCTAACTCACACTATATAATATATATACCGAGTCTGTAAAGGTATTTATTTATTTATATATTCATGTAATTATGCATTTAAAAATTTGTGTGGGCATGCAGGTTTGTGTATGTGTATGCATGTATTTATGTGCATTCGAGTACACATTTGTGTGTCACGATTGAATTTATTTATGTGTGTAACTATGTTTTCTTGTTTATATGTATATATTATATACAGAAATATTGTTTATATATTTGTGTTTGTGTCTGAAATGTGTTTACTTATTTATAAGTATTTGAAAGTTAAATACTGTTTGTTGCGAAAAGCTAATATATATGCAAGTATGTATTAGGTGTTGAGAACCTAGTAACGAACTAGTTCAGTTGTGACCAGAAGGATAAACCAAAGGCAGCATGAACAGAAAGTATAATCTCATGCAAGTTCGTTTCTTGCTTACTGGCTCAGTGGTTAGAGCACCAGATTCCGAAGCAGACGTGCCCATGTTCAAGCCATGTCCGCAGAAAATTTTGCCCAGTACGTGATGAGTTCCAAATAATGATGTTACCGGTCTACTGGATGAATTGCATTTTATATACTATACAATTCTTAGTTTATACTGACAAATGTATGTACTTGATGTGCCAGGTGTTTATATCAAGATTACAACAATGATTATGGTAACTGTTATCACAGCTCGCGCAAACAATGTTCATTTTTTTAATTTTAGGCGATTTTTACCTTATATTGACAACCGGAATATTTTTCATAAAAATTGAATTACAATTTAAGAATAATTTAAAGTTTCATCTCACTCAGATATAATTTATTTCGATATTTATGCAAATAACCCATAAATCATTTGTGGATGTTATACTTATTTATCCCACGCTTATCATATATTGAAGATTTAATAACGAATATATTTAGACGATGTCATGTTAAATTATCGGAGTTTTGTGACTGCTGGTTCTGATTAACAAAGAATTATCGCTCGAGCCGGTGGTTTGTGAAATCCTTTTTCTATTCCGTTGAATTATCACAATTTGGAGCATTACAATTCACCCATTATTAAATATTTTTTTATCAAGAGAACTGTAACCAGTATATATGATATTGTTCTATCTAACAGCTATTGTGAGATTGGCTGGCACAATTTACTACCAAGGAGATGAGTATAAGACAACACATCAATGCTTCATAGTTCAAGTCAAATATGTGTAGATTTGACGTGGTTTCTTTCTGTGTATGCGTACATTTTTTCCACATATTTCTCCAAAATTGTAGTTGAATGTTGTCAGTCTAGGTCTCTTATTTAGTGTGAAATTAGAAACCGCAGTCTGTGCACAAAAACACTTTTCTTCTAAAGCTCAAATCTCTCAAAAAAATTCCTTCAGTTTGTTTATTTAAATAATGTACTTGGAGATAAACCTTCTGGATAGCATTAGACGATCTATTACCATCCTTTTGAAAGAAAATAAGTAAATTTTCCAATCATTGATTAAATTTCATAGGATACAATTTTTAAACATGTAAAGCAATTTAGCTGACATTTTTAATCGAATAAATGTAAATAAACATTTACAATTTCGTCTGTACATTTAGAAAGATATATAACAATTATTGAATAATTTGGGTGAAGAATGTGGGATAATAGGACAGTGTCTCCCTGAACGTATGTTAAACCTGCAGTAGTAAACTTACATTATATAAAAAGTCTGGACAATGCGATTTGAATATTGCTCAGCTATAATATATATATATATATATATATAATATATATATATATATACCGAGTCTGTAAAGGATACTAACACTATGGCTATTGTGTCAGTAACTGATACCATGTACCGACTCGGCAACCATAGTGTTAGTACCATGTACCTTTTCGGTACTATAATGTTGGTATCAGTTACTGACACAATAGCCATAGTGTTAGTATTCTTTTCAGACTTGGTATATATATTATATAGAGTGAGTTAGCGTTCAAGTCGCATTGTAGAGACTTTATATGATGTTAGCTTCACTACTACAGGTTAACACATTCGTCTAGGAGATTTACTGTCCTATTATTCATCACCAAAATATATAGTGGTTAAAGGGCGTAATACCGGCTCCTACTGATGAGTCGCCATTAAGCACGAAACGAATGTGCATGAGATTATACTTTCCATTCATGATGTCTTTGGTTTATCCTTGTGGTCACATCTGAACTTATTTATTACTAGGTTCGAAACACATAATACATACTTGCATATATATTAATTCTCCGAAACAAATAGTATTAAACTGTTATATATTGAATTAAATGATGTCATGTTAACCGCGTAATGTGATAACTGATATCGATCAAGGCTAGAGTGTATGGATTTACTGGAGTAACAGATGTTCAGAAGTAGTTGTAATTCTCAATTTCAGTGAACTATAGCATACATTGATATCCATCATGTTGGTACTATGTACCGACTCGGCAACCATAGTGTTAGTACCATGTACCTTTTCGGTATAATAATGTTGATATCGGTTACTAACACAATAGACATAGTGTTAGTATCTTTTACAGACTCGGTATATATATTATATAGTGTGAGTTAGAGTTGAAGTCGCATTGTCGTAGACTTTATATGATGTTAGCTTCACTATTGCAGGTTTACACATTCGTCTAGTAGATTGTACCGTCCTATTATTCCACATTCTTCGACCAAATATATAGTGGTTGAAGGGCGTAATACCGGCTCCAACTGATGAGTCGCCAGTAAGCACGAAACGAATGTGCATGAGATTATACTTTCTGTTCATGCCGCCTTTGGTTTATCCTTCTGGTCACAACTGAACTAATTCGTTACTAGGTTCGCAACACCTAATACATACCTGCAGTATTTGTAAGTGTTTACCTATGTATGCATGTATGTGTGCCCGTATGGGTGTATTCATGGATGGGTTTATGAATATATGTAGACACGTATGCATGTATTATTATGTTCGCATCTATAGATGTATGTGCGTTAACATGTTTGCATTTGGGTGTATTTATATTTGAATGCATGCATTTATATATTCATGTAGGTATGCATTTATGAATTTGTGTGAGCATGCAAATTTTTATGCGTATGTGGGCAGGTATTAATTAATGTATGTGTTATGTTTTTATTTAATGTGTGAAGCTATATTTGTATATATTTATGTATCTGTGTAAATATTTTTAAACGCTATTTATGAGTTAATTTGTGTGTACGTCTTTATGTATGTATGTCTTATTTGTAAGTATATTTGCATGCTTTTCTGTATATATGTTTGCATACTTGTAAGTGTTTACGTACGTATGTGTGTAATTATGTGTGTATGTATGAATGTATGAGTTTACTTATATATTTATGTGGATATTATTGAAGAAGCGGCACATTACGGTTCATAAATCTTAATAAAATGTAGTAGGCATGTCCAAACATGTAATAAAATCGTTTAATTCCGGACCATGAGCTGAGAACCAAATTGGGACAGCATACAATTCTGCTACAGCTAGTTCATAATAGCAAGCATGCACATCGTCTGAAGCATATATTACGAGTTAAACGATGTACTGCAAACAGAATGTGAGAAAGAGAAAATTATGAAATATAAAGCATATAAGAGTTTGTTAAAATAAGAAAATATAAATATGATTATAATCTTTCAGTTACATGGAATAGATAGTACATTTATTCAACGAACAAATAAAGAAACAGAAAATGCATCTGCTTATTCTTATAAATGATAGGCCTATTCTTATCTTTAGTATTTAATTAAGAATCCTATAGTGGTAAAAAAACATGAATTTATTCTCCGGTTCTATTTGACAGTATGCGCGATGCAATCATCACATGGTGATTAGCCATGGTTAGCTGGCATGGTTTGTCCATGCCAAATTTTTACTCCATAGTGTGAAACTCTTTTTTAGGTGCACGACATCTTCTGTCCAATCATGCTCCAGATGAAAAAGATACTGTAGTTCAATTGGCTTCAACGCCTGCCAGTTCCTGTAGCTTCTTCAAATATTGAGGTACACATGACATTGTTGATCGATAGACGTTTTGAAACCTCATTTTCGATCTCATAATCAGGAATATAACACGCAATGCACTTACACAAACAAATTATGCAAATTGCGGTTTTCTCATTCCAAATTTATCTATTTCGATTTATTTTCAAAAATTCCTAATCAGAGCTATCAACGAAAATCCCCGAAGGCTTTGATTAAATATTTTCTAACATGCACATAAGCGAAAATCTACAGAATCAAGTGGATCTCGAACAACATTGAACAGATGAATGTTGTTGGCCCAGATGTAGATCGCACAATAACGTACCGATATACAATACCAAGTATGCATAAACTTCGCATATCAGCCAAACATGGTAAATCAACAAACTAATTTATCGTTCAATTTAAAAAGTTTGATAGAAATTGACTTTAACTTATCCACACAAAACTTGAATTCAAGGTAAACTACAAAAGCTTGAAATTTTTTGGCCGCCAGTATGTAAGAACTTTATGAGATTCAGGAAACTAGTCATCATCGCATACTCGTCAGAAAGTAAACAAAGATGGTGCTAGCGTAACTCGCTTACTCTGAGGCCAGCAAGGGCCAGATGTGCTACTTTTTTCAGAGGATAGAAGTTGTAAAAAAGCCATTCTCTAAACAACGAGTTCAAGAGGTAATTAGGAGGAAAGTGACTGGCGACACTTCTTCTTTACTGGAGGTGAACACAAGCCAAAATATGCACAGTGGAAATTCAGCAGGAGTTGCTGGTCCATATGTACGCATAAACCCGAAAATATAGTTTTTTAACGAAAGGTCCTACTGAACAGTGGCCTGCTTCCAGTTGTTAACGTATTCGTCAATCTATAATTACTGGTGATATCGACTGAACTGGTTTCTGCAGAGATGTTAAGGCGCGTAAAATTTGCTGCAATTACGCAAGCTAGTCTGAAATATCCAGTTTTTTTCACAAATAAAGTGTACTTTGGTCTCCATTATACCACTGAGACTTAGAAGGTGAAAGAGTAAAGCTGCTTGCGCATGAATTTTAAAATCAATATATGTGCTCGGTTTAGTTGAGATGACTACCTGACGAGTGTCAAAATGCAATAATCGTTAGCAAAATTTACAGGCCGAACCGTTACATCCGGCCGCTATTTCATGAATCTTACTATTACACCCGGGTGCTCCATTGGTTAAAATGCATGCAAACTTACAATCTTAGTTGCCTGCATTCATAATTAAAGACCATACGCACAAACAAACAAAAATACTTACACGCATACATTCGTAAATGCATACATGTATACTAAAAAATTATAGACATAAATATATCAATTAAGCATAAATGAATACACAAACACATATGCACATAAATATGTGCAAATATATGCATACATACTCGTATACATAACTATATATATATATATATATATATATATATATATACACTATACTATATATATATATATACATAAATGTAATCATCCGCACATATAATGCACGCAAACATGATTATCCAAAATCAAACATGCAAAAGAGATGATGACTTGGAATCGTACAAATATAAACTGCATACTAGTAAGAAAACGATGGTTGTCCTACGAATAATACACAAGAGCGTATTACGTGTGCGCTAGTGGTTCAAATAATGAATATGATAACAGTCTTCTAGCCGCAAGAATCGGATTGAAAATCTGCTCCGTGCGGCTAAACAAACTCCGTCCGAATATTCAGGCACTTAATACGGATACGAATTTGCAAATAGATTACAGCAACGCTTAAGCCTCTGCACAGCCACTTAAAACAACAACCGGTAACGCACATAATAGTACCTGGAATGCTGTAAAGGAAAAGCGTCTATTGACCTGGGTGTGTCCTCAGATGATAAAACCTGCGATTTTTTCTGTTTTCAATAACTCAAAATCCCTGCAAAGTTTAGAGGAGATCGCGACATATCTATTAATCTACCCAAGAGATATTGTGCTATATACGCAGAAAATAAAGATGAATTCCGGCTTAATTTTGCTAATGAGATGAAGGCAACGAATTGAAGTAATAGATTCTTCGTAGAGTATGTTCAAATCCGATCTATTAACACACACACACACACATATATATATATATATATATATATAATTTTATATATACATATAGTACGATGGTATTTAAATAGTATTGATAGACTATATGAATTTTCTATACTACAGTGCTATTACCCACACATATAGAAGATTGTTCTCCGTTATTAACCAATTATATAGTGGGTTTGGATCGTAGTGTGGTCTTCGACGGATACAGTAGCAATCATGAAAAACGATTCAATATGAAATTTTCAGTTCCAATCATCCTATGTGGACTAAATTCTTACTAGATACGCCATATATAAAACATGAAAGCAGAAATTTTAGTCCTTCGCAACCAAGAGACAATAACTAATGATTAAACCTTTTTTTCTCTATTTAAAAAGAAAAAATACCAGAAAAAGACAATTGCATAATAATTAGCTCGTAACTTACGCTGACAATTGTGCAGAATTCTAAAATTCGACGAAAGTATGGCGGAAACACTCTCGCATACAAATTTATTAGAGGACGAATTACATTCCTAGTATGATGTTCAAGATCAAAACGCTGAATATTATGCGCACGATTTAAGTTTCTCTGAAAAACTGCATCCCCTCCAGTTACCATATCAACGGTGGGCTCAGAAGACAACGGTGTTGTTCCCTGCTATAATTTAAATGAAATGCAAAACCTGTATTAGCCATAAACATTTAATTTTGGTTAATTGAAATTTAAATATAATGGACTGAGTAGAAAGTCAGAAGAGGACCAAACTTTTCTAAAAAGCTGAAGTGAATCAACCACCAGAGATGCCGAATTTCAGTAAGTAGCAACACGAAGAAAACTAGTTCCGCCATGCATGATCCATATTGAATTAGCATACATAGGTAAACGAAAATCTGGATCTCTCGCACGATAAGTCACAAATGAGCCTATGTCAACAAAGCAAAATTAACCAGTTCCATCCACAGAGATATATTTCCGCTGATTCCCATAAATATTCACTTTATTATAATCATGGTTGCGATCTTGATATAAGCACCTGACCCGTTAATTATTTACAAATGTCAGTATAAACCAAAGAATGTATAGTGTAGAAAAGGCAATTCATCCAGTAGACCGGTTTCATCCTTATTGGGAACTCATCATATACTGGCCAGAATTTGCCGCGGACAGGGCTCGAACCTGGGCATATCTGCTTCGGAATCTGGTGCTCTAACCATTGAGTCACCCAGCCGCACACTACACTACATACAATTTTCAGTTATACATTAACTAATGTAACTTGGTTAGTCTATTTTTCCTTTTGGTGGAGCTCATATGGCATCCATCTAGACCCAAAGTTCAAAATAGCCATCCTAAATCTGTCATTACTGCATAGAAACCACACTACATGGGGAAGTGATATTGAAATGAACATTTATATAATAAACGAACATTTGTTGCGCGGGCGTTGATAACAATTATTATAATCAAGTTTTCGATCTTGATATAAGCACCTGACCCATTAATTACTTACATAAGTCAGTAAAAACTAATAATTATATAGTGTAGAAAAGGCAGTTCATCCAGTAGACCGGTTTCGTCCTTATTGGGTACTCATCATGTACTGGCCAGTATTTGCTCTAACCATTGCTCAATGGTTAGAGCACCCGATTCCGAAGCAGACTTGGCCAGGTTCGATCCCTGTCCGCAGCAAATTCTAGCCAGTACATGATGGGTTCCCAATAAGGATGAAACCGGTCTACTGGATGAATTGCCCTTTCTACACTATACAATTCTAAGTTTATACTGACATATGGAAGTAATTAATGGGTCAGGTGCTTATATCAAGATCGTAAACTTGATCATAATGATTGTTATCACCACCCGCGCAACCAATGGTCGTTTAAATATTCACATTTTAGTGCGAATACAGATCAGCCTAACCAAAAATGCCATCAATCTATATCTGTTTTTGAAAAACCACATCAAAACAATAGGATTTCGCCAATTTCAAATAAAAAAATTGAATCTGTGTTGCAGTAGCCACTTCTGAGGCGAAGAACGCTACAGTAGCACAAACTTATGGCTGACGTGAATACAAGAGAAAGTCCCCGAATAAATGCACGAATTGAAATGAAGTAGTCAGGACAATTATGCACGCATCATTCGAGCCGCAGAAGTTAATAATAAATAATTTTTATTTGTAATTTGTTTACTATTGAAATGCGCTTTAGACAAGCACTCCTATTTTTACTTGATTAAAAATAAAGTGTGGGCGTCTAGTAAAATGGTTCCTATGGATGGCTGGGAAAACTAAGTGAGAATATTATCGACAAAGAAGACAAACTTAAATGCAGAGTTAGAAGTAATTAAGTTTAGGCTGGATAAAACAATCATAGTAAAATCAAACAGAATCCACATAAACGTGCTAATTAATATATGTAACTGAAAAAATACTTTTCGAAAATATCGGTTAAATGGTCTATACATCGATTACACATAGTTACCTAGTTTGCAATAACAATAAATATTAAACCCATTGATGATTTGCGACAACGAATCAAGATTACACTCATTTTGAATGTTCATTAAGTAATTGCCAGAATTTCTCCGAACGAGATTGAAACCATGGGCATTTTGTTACGTCGCCTACCCCATACGCTACGCCAGCAAAGCTGACCGCTGCATGCAGTTTTCATTAGTATATCACCTTATGTTTTTGGTCATTCTTTTTCGGGTGGAATCTATTCGTCATCGCTTAAGACTTTAAATTCGAACTAGCAATCCTTATAAGACAGACACTTTTCCATCTCGGGAAGTAATACTGAATTAAAGTATAATGGCATGATTTAATTATATGTATGTACGCCATGTAAAATTAACGTAGTTCCAGATGGAAAATTCAATTCCTCAACTATACTGATTACGTTCTCATTAGGCACTTATCGGCATTTGTTCGAATTGCCGCAGCCAAGATTTGAAACCGCGGTATTTTATTTGGAATCGCTCAACTGAGTCCATGTACCTCCTAAGTCATCCATTGCACACAACTTTCAGTTATAGACTACACTTTGTTAATTTTTTACTATTTCCTTCACGTAGATCAAATCCAACATTACTTTTGACCTAAATTTCTAACCAGTCACTCTAAACACAATATCAGCCCTGAGAGTTTTACTGAATATAAGAATATTTATAGACTCTGATTATAAGCAAGTTACCAATATAAACTAAGCATTGCTCCAAATAACAAATGAAATTCATCAACTAGAATAAGTTCGTTCTTATTAAAATGCATTCGAAATCGCAGTAATTATTTATAATCTCGCAACTGAACTCCCTTACAAACAAAACCATCATTACATACAATTTTATATAATTTATAATACACAATTCATTAGTTAAACTTTTGTCGGATGGATCCTATTCGGTGTCAATTCAATTAAAATACGCTATGGGTTGACATGTTTACCGCCTAGCAACCAAAATAGAAGAAAAACAGACGTAACAAAAGTGAAATATAAGTAATATATTAAGTAAGCAAAATAAGTTGCGCTCAAACTTTTCGAATTATAAATTCGTAAATGTCTAAAAAACACAGATTCGCAGTTATAAACAATCAAATGTTCCAGGTCGCAAATGTATTACCAATTTGTTACTTAAATAAATCAATTCCCTCTAACAGTCAACCCTTTAGAGTACAAATGGCCGGTTAATTTCTAAATTCCGAAATGGATGTAAGCTTACCTCAGCATCGTTCAGATGCAAATAATGGATTAGATATTCATAGCTCAGGCACTCCGTTGCACCAGTATAAATTTAACATTCATTAAGCACAAGAGGCATATTTACACATTGTGGAATTACACATAACCAGTCGCACAATATAGAATTACTAAATTCAGTCACAAGTACTTACGGGCCTCAACTAGACTTTGACAATTGAAGTCTAGCTCCAGCCATCGCGTCAAGCATAGTATAACTAACATAATAGGCCAAAGCATTTTCCGGTGTCTCAAAAGCATATAGTTCGGGTAGATGGTGCTCAAGGAGATGGCATCAAGGAGAAAAAAGTGAATATATGCAGCTACGAATATGAATGCTGTTTATGATGGAAATACATTTAAGTATTCGTGTATGTCTGGTAATGTGTACAGATATTTCAATATGTACGTGTATATACATTTATTTCTGTATGTGTGTAAAGATGGCCATAGGTAAGTCATTTTCTTGCACGAATGTGAATCAAAATTATTTGAATCATAAATAGTCATAACTATGTATTCAACAAAATGCAAAAAAGCAGATTCATCAGGCCTTCCTTTCTTCCTTAAAGCAAATAAATTTGCGGTCAAAAGCTACTCCCCGAAAACTGAACATAAAAATGGAATAACAATGATACAATACTCATTGTTCCATACTGGGCAAGAGATAATACCGTCGCAAACTCATAGGAGGGTAAACAAAGACTAACTTAAAGCGTCCAATCTGAAGGCCTTTGGTGCTTGATACCTGTCTGTCGCGCCAGTATTTGCTGTAAAATACAAAATTTATGCATATGAACTCCGGGGAAAATCAGAGGGAATATGTCTGGCGACGACAGCTAGTCAAACTGCACTCAAGTGTTAAGTTGCCTAATGGCTTTATCCGGTAATCTATCGATATTCCAAAATTGCTGCGAGCGGTTGCACCATCTAATCACGTCATAACGATCACCAAATTAAATAAACTACAGTTAAGAAATAAAGTATGAACTTTTGAATATGTATGGGAAAAACGGATCCCGTACATGACGAAAATAAAATGACGGAAGACCTCTTTATTAATGGCTATTACTGAGGCCGAGAACGCGTCAATGGCTTTCCTTATGGATGTATTGGACTCAAGGCAATTACATTGAAGAAGTGAAACCGGATCAATGAAGAACTCAAGAGGATGATGAAGACAGCCGCCGAACACCCAGAAAGAAAAGTAAATGAGAAAATATTATTTAAATTACTTTTACTAAGATAGTACGAATGTGAGCGGGACAAATGATTAAATTAACAGAAAAGGTAATATTAAATCTCATCTAGATGAAACAGTTATTTTGATCACTGAGGACATCTGCACAATGGACCACATATGCTTGGGTGAACACTAACTCTATTTATTTATACAATCACGGGTGGTGATAACGATTAATTAAATCAAGGTTCAGAACTTGATATAAACACCATTACAACTATAAATTCAAATTTGCTAGTATAAGCTAAGCATTGCGTAATGTAGAAAAGGCAATTTTTCCAGTAGTTTGGTTTGGCCCTTATTGGTATCTCTTTAAGTACTGTCTGTTCACAAAAAAATTTGGACAGTACTTGAAGAGTTCCCAATAAGGACGAAATCAGTCTACTTGATGAATTCAAGTATGTATTAGGTTTTGCGAGCCTAGTAACAAATTAGTTCAGTTGTGACCAGAAGGATAAACCAAAGGCAGCATGAACGGAAAGTATAATCTCATGCACATTCGTTTCGTGCTTGCTGGCGACTCATCAGTAGGAGCCGGTATTACGCCCTTTAACCACTATATATTTGGTCAAAGAATGTGGAATAATGGGACGGTACTATCTCCTAGACGAATGTGTAAATCTGCAATAGTGAAGCTAACATCACCTAAAGTCAACGACAATGCGACTTCAATGCTAACTCACACTATATAATATATATACAGAGTCTGTAAAGGATACTAACACTATGGCTATTGTGTTAGTAACTGATACCTTTTTTGAAATCGATGTGTACTGGATACTAACACTATGGTTTTCGAATCGGTACATGATACCAACCTGATGGATATAAATTTATGCTAAAGTTCACCCAAATTGAGAATTACAACAATTGCCTTCTTCATATTACGCAATGCTTATTTTATACTGTCAAATGATTATTTATAATGAGAATGATGTTTATATCGTTAATCTACATAACACGTAGAAAATAAAAATTTATCTACATAATGGGACAGGTGTTTATTTCAATATTGCAACCTAGATTTAAATAATATGAAAGACATGACCAAGCCAAATAAATTGATCATCACCATCTTCTTCACTGCTATATAACCATAATGAGTGAAACAAATATATAAATAACAACATAAATAATATTTTAGACAGATTATAAGTGAGATTTACGAGAGAAAGAGAGAGAATACCTAGTTACTATGCGTAAATTGATCACGAGAACTCATCGAAATGAGGCAAACTAAACCTCCCCACAATAACATTATGGCCATGTTTGCATTCGGGCAAGGCAAAATCAGCAATACATATTCCTTGCGGCTTTCACTGTATCACGTCATAAACAAACCAAACCTCGCAGTTAACTTGTCCATACTAAATAAAGATGGTTACGAAGACTCTACTAGACATCTGCTACAAGATCGCCACTGAGCTCGATTCGATGCCATATCGCTGAGTTTCTAACCAAGAACTATGATGCGCACGTGGACCACATCCCGGCAGACGAGTGGGTCCTATACTAACGAATTTGAATGTAAGTGACTTCAATTGTTTCTGCCATGTCAAAATCTGCCCACCTTGTTTCATACGTCAATCTGGAGCTGGATGAGAGAACAGAACACTACTGGACAATCGAATTAAGAGCATACGCAAAACGTGACCAAGCCAACGAAGTTGATGTAGCCTTATTAGTATTTCTAACGAGGAGCACTTATTGGCAGATCCAAAAATACGTCTACGGATGTCAACGTTAGTTATTCGTTGTTGGTAACCAACATGTGCTATGCATCTCAAACAACGACGGCTGAAGGCGTGTGTGCGTCTAAAATCATCAACTCTAAGAGCCCAAGTTTCACTAGCTTATAGTAAAACTGCGCGTACAGATGCATTGTAAACACGACCTTTAAGGCAAAGTGAAATATTCGCGTTTCTCCATAAATGACGAAGGTTCGAGAAAGCTACTCTAGCTTTCGCGATTCGTATTCTCACCTCGTCGGACATATTGCCCAAGTTACTGATAGAGCTCCCAAGATATGTAAACCTGTCAACAATGTATAGATCTTCATTCTGCAGTCGCAGCGTTGGAGTGAGTGGTGGGTGATCCTGTAACAGTATCTTACATTTAGAGGGTGCGAATTATATACCGAAAGACGGAACAACGTCTGTTAAAATATTTAATGTGGCCTGGACAGCATCTCGATTGTCGAGTAATAGCACGATATCGTCTGCACAGTCAAGATCGACTAGTTTACCGTTAGGGAGAACTTCAACACCTGCATTCTGAATTTGTGGAAGTGTTGTTCATAATAGCATCGATTACAAAATTAAACAAAAAGTGGGAAATTGGACAAACTTGAAGAACACCACTGCTGGTTGTAAAGTTATGCGTTAATTTGTTGTAGACCTTAACGCGTCCTAAAGTGTTTTTGAAGACAGCGCGTATAATATTAACAAATTTTGTGGGCACACCAATTTTCGACAAATTATGGAATAAAACATTGCGATCCACCGAATCAAATGCACCATTAAAACTACAAAGACGGCTATTGTGCGACGGTGATATAAATATCTCTGTTCAAAAACTTACCTTAACTTAAAACTATTATCTATACAACCTCGTCCTGAGCGGAATCCAGCCTACTCTTCTCTAGTATGGGATTCACGTGAAGCGCTAAGACGACGTAGGGAACTCGAAGAAAATAACCTAGATACGACTGGAGTCAAGCTTATACCACGATGGTTATCGCACAAATTGCCTTTTTGAAGATGGGAATGACGGTCGACTCATTACAATCAAGTGGTACGGTTTCCTCATTCAATATAGTATGAAAAGATTTGGTCAACGCTCCTGAAATTATATCGCCACCATCCACAAACAATCCCGGAAGTAAATCATCGGGGCCTGCGGCTTTGCGGCGCTTAAGAGATAGGATTGCATCGCGTACTTCTAACTCGGATGGTTCTTCGGGACTAACATTCCACACTGTTGATGCAGACATGCTTTCGGGGATCGGAACTGACGCGGGTGGCCAAGAAAATTGATCTCTAAAGTGTTCAGCCCACCTGTCAAGACGACTTATTTTATCGGTTATTAATTCGTTGTTACTATCATTTATAGTTTCGCTAACTTTTAACTTTCTCGGACCTGTTGCGCGGATAAGCTGGAACAAACAGCGACTATTACCTGACGCGAAAGCTACTTCCATTTCTTCAGCCTTTCTGTTCCAAAAGTTTTCGAGATCGCCTTTTAGACTGCGCTTAAGTTGGCGTCTTATATTGCGACGGGTGTTATTATGAGACGAACCAGGTGGAAATTGGTGCCTTATTTCGAGTATCTCCATAGATTTTACAGAGAGCCAGTGATTATTTCTACGGGGCCTGCTATGCCACATACAGTAGTACCTGCATTGTGCATAGTGGAACTTATCTTGGACCAAAGTATATTTGGATTTTCGCTATTCAGACCAGTTAGATTAGCCTTTAGAATATTTTCATAGTTTTGTCGGAAGGACGATTGTTCGAGTTTGCCTATATCAATTTGGGGATTATTCTTAATTATTTTCCCGGAAAATTTTAGAGCAAATCTACAACGGATAAGTGCATGGTCCAAGTCGACATAAGTTCCAAAAACGGCGACAATCCTGGATGCAACCACGCCATCTATAACAAATTGCTACATGATCTATTTGAGTCCACCGTTGTCCGGGTGCTGGAGGACGCCATGTAGCACAACGTCTACTGAATTAATCACCCTCCACCTCTGTAGGTTAATATCAGTCCAGTGTTCTTATTCTTTTACTTGAGCTTGTTTCTGATTCTGATTCGTACAATCTTCGTTTCCTACCATTATTTAATACTGTATTCCAATTAGGACCTAGTGATTTTTCTACGGCTGTTTCATTCATAATGTCATTTCTCGATTTCATTTCGATGGATTCTCTAATCAATCTTGTCGATCTGCTACGGCCACAAATTGATATACGTCTGCACCCATCCCAATTAATTGTGTGTCCTGTGTCTATTGTATGGCGTTCAAGATCCGATCTATTAACATGACCATACTTGCATGCGGTTTTAGGTTCCCTCTCTTCTTACCTTAATTGGGCGCATGGTTTCACCACATTCAACAGGTTACAGCCATCACATGGAATTTCATGTACTCCTGATGTGTCTAATGCCTAGGGTAAGGGTCTGTTTTAAAATAGTACGTATATTGTATTTTGATGCTACCATTTTGATTTTCCTACTTAGTTTAGAGTCAGGTATTACAATTAACCTCCGATCATGTTTTGTTTTATTTGATTTCACGTACTTCCAGTTATGATTAAATTTACTTATAACGCTCATTATAGTTGCCTCAATTAACTTTAGAGGATACCCATTAGCACTGAATATTTCTCGCAGTCTACCTAATTTAATCTCACTGTTTTTATTTGTTAATCTTAAGCTTGTTATTATCATCGATTTTCATTCTATATGTATGATTTGAATTGAAATTAAGAAGGATACCTGAGTAAGTATCCTTCCTCTAAACATCCCGTTCTAGTTTTCTATCATTTCGAATTAACTTGACATCCACAGATGGTAATTCGCCAAACGATTAATTTTCAATTGTAAATTTCAGTTTTTTCACTTGATTTTCTAAGTTTAAGATATTTATCTCTTGATCCTCCGCGTGATTCTAAATATCTAATATATCATCCAAATATAGTACATAAAGTTATGGATTTAGGGGTGTTATTTCTAAGAGGGTGTTCACCATGAAATGCATGAACATATTAGCTATTGGAACTGACAGTGGTTGTCCCATTGGAACACCTCTAATCTGCTTATAAAATGCATTCCTAAATTTAAAATAAGTGGAGTAAATACGTATGTGCATCATCTCCATGACGTGTCTCATCGTCATTTTGCTTCATTCTAATACTACTGGATGATCAACTAGAAAATGCTAAAAATAGTCTAGTGCTTTTGGTACAGGTATATAGGTGTACATTGACACCACATCTAAACTCACCAATCTATCGTTTTCATTTAGCTCACATCTCTCGACAATCTCAATCAAATGTTATGAATTCATCAAAGTATGGTCTAAGAAGTACGAATATTTCCTTATTCTATGGCATAGAAACTTGGACATTTTATATGTTGGGGAGTGTTGGACATTAACAATAATTCTCAAGGAGTTGCCTGATTTATGTATCTTTACTAAACCATACACTCTGGGAGCGACTGTATCTCTTGTAACTTATCCGTAGGATCTTTATTAATTTTAGTGTATACCTCTATATCGTCTAGTTGTTCATACATTTTATCATTATAGTCAGATTGACTCATCAGAACCGTCGCTCCTCCTTTGTCTGCTTTCAAACATATCACACTGTTTACTATTATCTCTTTCCTGAGACATTTTAATGCATAATTCGGTTTATATTTTTCCTCTTTGTAGGTTAGCACAGCTGTGGCTACGTCTAATTCAAACCTAACCTTATCCTTGCCTGAGAGGAATTGTGCTGTTCTAACAGCCTAAGTAATTATCTAATTTTTTGGTGATTTCTCAATTTGGATAGCTGTATTCAGACCACGAATACGTTTCATGGTTATATGTGGATTGTAAAAGAACACTAGGTCGCCCATTCCTAGTGATGGTTTGTATTCGGAGTTTTACTTATCTTAGATAGTCTGCCAACCAAGGTTGGTGAGCACCATCTACCCAAAATGCCAGTGGCCAAAGTTTATTTCAGCAGCTGAAACTTGCCCTTCATGTCTGGAACGCTTGCTCTCATTCCGTCACTACACATTTAACAAAAAATGTTCGTCATCATGCACAGCCATACAAAAGCCAAAAGTGACTTATGTTTCACTGTCATATAGCCATAAAAATTCGTATTGTTCATGGTTATATGTGGACTGTAAAAGAACACTATGTCGCCTATTCCTTGTGAGGAGTTTTCCTTCTCCTAGATAGTCTGTTAACCAAGTCTGATCATCACTATCTGCCCAGATGCCAGCAGCCAAAGTTTCCTTCAGCAGCCGCAACTAGTTCTTCGCACCTGGCACGCTTTCTCCCATTCCATCAAATACATTTAACAATGAAAATTACTGCACAATTAGACCAAACTAGAGGCTTCACGTGAAACGGGATGATGCCTGTGTCCCTTTATGACCCGGCAAGATTCATGCTACCAATCCCGAGTTGACTAGCTTGGGCCCGCCGGTCTTCATGCCTGAATTTATATGGCTACGGGCCAAAATAAAGTGAAAGTCTTATGTGCCGTTCTAGCGAGGAGAACATAAAGACGGATCTACAAATACGTTAACATATAAAGACAATATATTTTATATATGAGTAATAAAATATCGTAAGCATCTAGAATATATATCTCTAAAGAATAGTATTATTAAAAAATAACAGAACTTGAAGGATAGATTCACTGTTCGCAAAAAATGAGATTGGCAAAGGGTGAAAAACGCTACTCAACTTATTGCGAGTCACATTTTCACGTTGTCACTTATAGTGCATGAATTACTACGGCAACTACAAAGAAATTTGAACCAAAACCTTTTTACATCCTCAAGGAATTGTCATGGCTTCTTTCCTGCCCGTAGAAATAGGATTATGACAAAATTCTTCTCAAGCCTAGAATAGCCAAAGTGCATCTAATTGCATGCACATAGATTGAGTACTTCCTATAACAAGAGAAGAAACAAATGCGATTTCTGACGCATTAGAAATTGTTAATCTTGAAATATCGTTTTCATTATCTAAAAGAATTATTACCCTATACAGAATACCCACAAGAAATCAGCAACTTAGTTTTATTTTAAAACCCACAGATAATAAAAAATAAGAACTTACTGCATGTCTATAATGCAGCATACGGCGCGCAGTATAAAAATGGTCGCATAAATCGTTGAGTCCTACAAAGTGCATAAGCGTTAAAAACAGCCGCAGATGGGTCTGAAATTAAAGCCCACAGGTAGGATGGTTATTTATGCAAATCTTGGTGTGGCAGATAAAGACAGTGCTTACTTAAAATCTTCAGTCAAAGGTTGGTTAGTGCTAAATGGGCTCCTCAGTTCCGACGGTAAAATTGCAAAACATACTCAAATGCACAAGTTCCACTGATAAGAGGATTACGACCGGTGATACTACCACTACTGTTCTGGAAATATGCCAAAATTTTCAGTCCAATTCCAGTAACTTTTACTGATGAAGGAATCTTAAATTCGGTTCGATCTGAAACATCAGATGGATCTGCTTTTGTCAGGATCCTAATACGTATTAATCTTATTGCATCAGACTTTGGAAATTATACGAAAGACTAGCATCACTCGTGTATTTCAATGAGCATTCAGCCCAGTCATCCAGCGAAGCATACCACCGGTCCTAAATTTATGAAAAGACACGAGAGAGAGAGAGAGAGTTGATTATAACTGCCAGCACCTATAGCCTCGCAAAATAATATAATTGCTCACACTACATTAGATCTTTAAACACTGGGCGCCATGAGGCATTAATAGAGCAAAATTTACGACCCGACTATATTTATTTTGCTGCTATTTGATGTTACACTATCATTTAACCGTCCTATAAAATGTAGATTGTTTTGATCTGCTTGAGAAGTCCAATTACAAATCCCATTAGCTAGAATATAGAGGCATCTCTAAAGGATAGTTGAAACCCCAAATTTAGCAGGCCCGCAGTCTTGCTGCCGCATACAATTATTCATGATGTAGATTACTTGATCACGCCTTACCGTACAAATTGAGTCTAGCGAAAAATTTGGGTCCATTGAAGAGGCCTGTTTGATTCATCCTTATAGGCTTAGACTCTACTGCATAAGCTTGTCAAATGTTCAGAAGTATTCATCGTGAAGATTCACATTTGAAGTAAGCAATTTGTCAACCTGTAGCGATGTCTAATATATAAATGTGGCAATTTTTATACCCTAGGCAGTATGACGACGTCTTACCTATCAAAACTGGACTGGCCAGAATCCCAGATGCTTAATAATAAAAATTACCAATAATGAAAATTTAGTAATATTTTTTAGTTAAAAAATTACTTTACAGGTTTTTTCAGGACCATCTTATGAAAGTCGTTTTATAAACTTGTATTTATACCAAAGTAATACTTATACACAAATATTATTTCTCCTCTACTGTACGAAAGCTCAAAACTCTTGACAATGTAAAAAGTATATCTTCTGCGTAGTAAAGGACAAAAGGTCGACCACCTGGAACAACTTCGATTCCAACATCCTGAAATTACTGATGAGAAAAAGTTATAAAGGGATTTATTCCAAAGACTAATAAATAAACATATATTTTGGAACTCAATTTTAACGTCAATGTATGAAAATCTCTTGTACGAAACATATATATTTGGTCCATCATTTCCACAGTTAAGGAGCAGCTTTCTTAGGAAAACATCAAGAATCAAAAAGAAAATTTGGACTACAAAAGGTGCTTATACATTAAAAATCGTCATGTTTGCTCTCAATATGATAATGATGAGTATGACACTGAAATACTAATCTGCTCTGATTTCACCTTGCTAAACCATATTTTGTCGAGTTAATACGTTGTTGCAAAAATTAAATTGTCAATGGACTCCGCAAACTCAGCTGCTAATGTTGCCTCTTCAGGATGGAATTAGGTAGAAGGAAGACAGACAAAATCTATAAAATACTTACGTACGCTACATTACTCGCATTTAATGTTTCTCAATTAAAGTGTTGGCGTTAAAACCTAACCTAGATTTAAAGAATGATCATTTACTTGAACTATTTTCGATGTGGCACAGTGATATGATCAATGACCACTACATTCATAGCATCTAAAACATCGTTATCGTTAGATTGAGGAGAAAAACGTAGGAATAGAAGCAGAATCGGAGATGAAGGGGCCTGCAGTAGCCTGATTTCGGTCATTCAGCCTTAAAGTCTCAGTAGATAAGTCCATTTTTAACCTGCGCGATAGCTGATGTGGTTAGTTCGTTTTGTTAATGGTTATATGGTGAGTGTAAAAGAACACCAGGCCGTCCGTACTTAGTTAGCATATTTTGTAACCTATATGAGATAGTATGCCAACCAAGGCTGATAGGCACTAACTGCACAGACACCAATAAACAGTTTCCGTAAGCAGACGAATCCAGCCCTTCGTGCATGACACAATTGCTCTGATTCCGTCACTACGCATTTACCACTTAGCGTTATTGCGTAGTAAAACCAAACTTGGGGCTTCACACGAATCGGGATAATGGCTGCATCACATTAGACCCAACAAGACTCATGTTACTATTCCCGAGCTGACAAGCCGGTGTCCACCGGTCGACAGGCCGAAACAATCTATGGATATGGGCTGTACAGAGGAAACCAATGGTTTTGTCAAAAAGGATGATTGAAAATAGATTTCTGACATCGAAAGAAATTTAACAACAATTGTTTGCGCGGGTTGTGGTAACAATTCTTTAAATCAAGTTTGCGAGCTTCAAGTAAACACCAATCCCATTGTATTTAACCAGTCGTCGAAAAACATAACAAAACTACCGCCAGCCGCAACGCACTGACGCGTTTCGACCTTCCTTGATCATCATCAGAGTACGACGGCAAACTGACTATCGAGGGTCAAACCGCATTGAATATATATGGAAATAAAATTTAGATATGCGGCTCTTACCTCTAGCAGTCTCGCATACATTGAACTTGACTGGAAATGTCGGCTGCACAATTTCTATGTAGTCACGAACATAAACTGTTTGTAGCTTTCGCCACATATACATATATAGGCAATACAATTTAACAATAATTGTTTGTGCGGGTGGTGGTAACAATTCTTTAAATCAAGTTTGCGAGCTTGAAGTAAACACCGATCCCATTGTATTTAACCAGTCGTCGAACAACATAACAAAACTACCGCCAGCCGCAACGCACTGACGCGTTTCAACCTTCTTTGATTATCATCAGAGTTCGACGACAAACTGACTATCGAGGATCAAACCGCATTGAATATATATGGAAATCAAATTTAGATATGCGGCTCTCACCTCTAGCAATCTCGCATACATTGAACTTGACTGGAAATGTCGGCTGCACAATTTCTATGCAATCACGAAAATTAACTGTTTGCAGCTTTCGCCACAATGCGGTTTGATCCTCGATAGTCAGTTTGCCGTCGTATTCTGATGATCAAGGAAGGTCGAAACGCGTCAGTGCGTTGCGGCTGGCGGTAGTTTTGTTATGTTGTTCGATGACTGGTTAAATACAATGGGATGGGTGTTTACTTTAAGCTCGCAAACTTGATTTAAAGAATCGTACGGTTTAATTGATTTAAAATGTCAAAAGTATCACAAACACAGTTGTTTGACATTTAAATTTGAAATAGGCGGTGGATTGTTTTTAGATCTCCCGCCAATTTCTGTTTTGTGGTGTTAATCATCGACAGTATTGGTATTAATAGCGTCAAGTTGTTCATTCAAACTAATTTGTTTTTTCGGAATGCCATACAATTTCTCCACGCATGAGCCGACTGATTTTACCTGTTTGAAACCACATAGGATGTTATCGATTTCATCAGAAATCACATAGTTGGTTTTGTGTCGAATTGCCTCACAAGCATTTTTAATCACACGCCATACTGAATCCTCCGTAGTTTCCGATCTGATTTTATTTAATTAGCACAGTTTGAATATTTGCTAGTCATTAAGAACATTGTTACTTTGATTAATTTAATAAAAGTTATTCATAATAAAAATACTTAAGAATTTAATCGGCTTCATTAATACAACGTTGTTAGTTTATATCTATTTTTATGTTCTTGTATGTGCTTTCTCTTTATAAAATTGAATCGCTTAAGTCTCATTTTATAGTGCTCAAATGCAACTCGTACGAAGCCAGAAATCTATTTACGAGGGTACCTGTTGACAAAACAATCTGTTTCATTTATTGTACCATGCGTCCTCCGCCATACCTACAAGCCATCTAAACATTCTTTTCAATAAATTCACTTAAGATGTTCCAGTCACTCTCAATTGTCAAAGTGTAAGATGACAAAGGGCAGTTCGTTAGGGAGTCTATTATCTGATGTCGACATGTTCTATATGGGACCATCAAATCCACAATCACTTATACACAAATACTGCCATTAATATTTGTGATATATTGATGACACTTTCATTACCATAAATGAAGATTTACACTTAAATATTTTAACAATTTGGGTCATTATATTCAGTTTACTTGCGAGCGCAAAACCCAACAATCTATTACACTGTATTTCTTTGAAGTGTTGCTATTGAAACAGGAAGATAATAGTCGCGAATGCAGATATGAATCGAGCAGTATATCCGTTACCATAGCGCTGACCTAATTATCTAAATGAGAAATTTAATAAATTATATATCCTACAGAATAAAATATATCTGATCGGAAGAAATTTAAATACCAAGAACTGGCGGTTCTCAAAACATGAAGTATAGATATCGTCAAAAACAATGAATCCTAACCTAATCAAAAGGCGATATATGGCAATATGCCCCTTAAAGAAGACGCATAAAAAGAAAAATTTACTCAAAGAATTAGATAAAACGGTGAATTTTCATATGTTTAATACACAACAGATCATTTTTTTTATTCAAAAAGAGTCTGATAAAAATAAATATAAAGGATACGCGCCCAGAAATCGACCATTTTTTATTTGTAAATATGCCATAGCTATTCAGTGCACTATGTAGGGCAAATTAGCTGATCATTGAAAAAGCGAATCCAAGAACATTTTAGACTACGAAAAGCTGGCAAAGAGGCGAAAGTATCCGCAATAGCCGAATACACTGTTTGCTAAATTCACAATCCCAATCAGGCGGATTTCGAGGTGTTTTCAAATAAAATAACAGAAGGATTATGCACAGTGGAAGCTGTTCTATGCAGCATATTCGATCCACAGCTAAATAAACGAAGGATGTTCGTAAATTATTTGAATAAAAAATTGGTAAAGTGTGTGCGTTCCTCCGCATATGCTTTAATCTCCGTAATTTCCAAAAGTTGCCTATAAAATGAACCAGATATTTAAATTTACTTTAGTTCTGGAAATATTTTTTTTTCAATTGTGTTGTATATACCTGTTTAATAATAAGTTTACGCTCTGGTACATGATACACTATTTTCAATTCAAACTAAAAACTAAGCTTAAATGCTTAATCAATTGTTGGAGCTAATTTACTATTCTGTTTCGTAAATTTTTCGCCTCCTACCATTAACTAATGCTATCTTACTAATGAAACCTGGTGATTTTCCCATCGTTGTTTCAATCATAAAATTATTTTATGACAAATCAAATAGATTCCTTTATCAATATTGTCGTCCTGGTACGACTGCATAATGCAATGCGTCTAAAATAGTTCCAGTTAAATCTATACTCAACCTCTACTGATTGATGTGGAGATCAGATCTAATGGCATGTTCATACTTTCATTTAAGTCTCTGCACTCCTTGTTTTACCATGATCGGACGCGTTTTTTTCCAGCATACATGAGATTACCGCGTTTGCATGTGATGTCCCATACTCCCGATATATCTAAGGGCTCAATTTTTTCCCTTTTTGTTAGAAATTTGACTTCCCTTGGTGGTTTTTAATAACATTACTTAGAAGAAGCTTTTCGATTAACCGCGCTTAAAGTTCAAACTTTGTGTACTTGTCTTGGATGGAACATTAGATATCTGTAATGATGGCAAAGAGAATATCTCTCAGACTTAACTAATAAGATGAGTAAATTGTATTGCATGACTCAAAGGAAGTCATCTGGTGTAAAATTAATTGGAAATAGGCAGAAGTTAGAGATTTTTTTATAAATGATACTTTAACTAATTTTTAATTGAAAGTAAAATTATCCGTATTAGCTAAAAATCGGTATCTCAAAATCATTTTCAAAACTCCTTAGATCAACAGATATCAAACATAATGAGTTATAATTAAGCAGACTGCGATAAATATTCAATGCCAATAGTTACCCATATAAAATAATAGAAAAAATGATGGATGCCGTTAGTAACACTGTCGAAATTCGTAAAAACTGACAGAACAAAGGAGAATCACAAAGTCATTGTATAACCGCACTCCAATGCAAAGACGGTAATCTCACGTATGTACATGAAATCATGCACTCAATCAGAATAAGATTAGGAGTAAACCTAATTGAATGTAAGAATGGACATGTAACTAGGCTGAACGTGAACGTCATGCAGTGAAGAATTATTGTCAGCGAATAGCAATAACCAGACGTAACTGAAGGATGACACTGATTGGGGAATCTTATGAAACAACAGAGATAAGAAGCAGTTTCCTATTAAGACACAGCGCTAACTACAATGATTGTATGATTCGGAATCGGAAACTAGCTCCTGCACAAAACTAAGGAAATTGGTGTATAAATTTCCCACTTTTTAATCAATTACGTAAAGTGCCATCCTGTAGAAGTGCAGCTAGACAGCAATGAGAGTCAGGTACAATCAATGCTAGACGTAAGATCTTTAGTTCGTAATAAAATTATAAATTAAATAAAACTGTATAGGTAAACATTTTTGCAATACGGATAAGAATATCACCGACTGTCCTTCGTGATAAATACAATAAATGATTAATCATATTGTGATTATTAATTAAATAAGTTAATAATCAATAAATTAATTGGCAAAGTTAAATTATGGAAGCATAACATGCATAATATACCGCGATTTTAAACAGCTATTAAAACTTTGGCTTTCAAGAATTAGATAACTGTCACAAGTCAGAATTATCGTTTGCAAGAATTATATGAAATGGTCCAAAAAATTTTTGCAATTAATCTGAAATTATAATGAAGATTAACTCGCTCTTTAGACTTTTAAAATGGTCATTTAAAAAATAGTGGCTAGTGAAATAGTAATTAAACTTCATCATGGATATCAGCCTGCAAGGATTGGGCACTACCAATAATTTAAATATCATATTTTAATTCATATATTATTGTACCTATTAGCTTAGTAACATGAATAATTTTAACATTTATTGATGAACTTTGAAATTAATGACCACGTATACTTACAATGACCATCCTTTATTATGGTCATTTTCTTAATTTTCTAGTCTGACCATTATTATATCAACATCATATATAAATTAGTGCTTTTAATGACTGTCGTTTAATAATTAATCTGTCATGACTTTACCACCGTAGCATTTTAAAAATTGTTCGTCTGTTTTGCGAAGTGCAATCATCAAATTTAGCATATCCACAATTGTCTTTCGTGGTTTTTCAAAAATCAGACTGATCCTTATTTCAAAGTAAACGTTTCGACCTTCTATGATTATAACAAGATCACGACAGCAAACTGAATAACGTGGATCAAACCGCAATGAATATATTATGAAAGAAAAATTGAGATATGCGACTTTCACATATAATGATTTTGCATACGGTGTACTCGATTGGAAATATTGGCCACTCAATTTCAATGCCATCCCGAATACATGTATATAAGTTATTTAATTAAGCAATTAGTGATTGCCGGGTGGTGATAACTATTCTAAACATTTTTACGGGAATGATATAAGCCCTAACCCCATTTGATTTAACCGGTAGAAAACGTTACAAGGCTACCTACAATCAGATGATTTAACGAATTTCGATCCTCCATGATCATCATTGAGAGCACCACGGCACACCAACTAATGCGAAATAATACAGAAGAAATATCCAGTCTAGTACAGTGTATGTAAGACCACTAGAGGTGAGAGTCGCATGTCTAATTTTTGTTTTTCTTAAACATGCATTGCGATCCGATACAAAGTAGTAATTTTGCTGTCGTCCCCCTGTGATTATCATGGAAGAACGAAGAGTACCAGTACGTGTGACACTTTAATTTTACTGTTGTGTAACTGGTTAGATATAATGGGATAAGCGTTTGTATCAAACTCGCAAACCTGACTTAAAGAATGATAATATAAAACAGTTTGACGCATGCAATGAATAAATTAAAATTCAGCCAATTTATTCGCACTTAAATAGGTGTATACGTGTATGCAATTATATTTAAATCAAGACGTAGCAGTTGTAGAAGAATACAAATACATACTACACGCGCCTAGCGATAGAAACATCAATATCTATTGCGAGATTAGTCTGTCATAATCGTAAATGAAACGACTTAAATTCAAGTTACAACTTGCTTAATTAACTTCCTTAATTTAGTATAATGATCTTTAAACTGAAGTGCAAAATGTATGCATCAAAAATATTCCATTAAAATGAAATGCGGACAATCCTGTGTTAGTCAAAATAGGGATCAATAGATAAATTGATTTTAAGAATTATTACCACCACCTGCGCAGTGAATAATTGCTTAAATGATTTACTGATGTATGTGGTGAACGCTCTAAGAAGTTAATATTCCTGACTGCATGGAAATGGTGCAGCCACCATTTTCAGTCTAATACAATATATGTGAGATTATTTGAAACGAGAGCTGCGTATCTGATTTTGATTAAGTTACATATGCATTGCGGTTTTGATACTCGCTAGTTAGTGTGCTGTCGTAATTTGATGACGGTTATGGAGGGTGGAATACATCAGTATGTTTGACACGTTGATGAACCAATTTGTACAACGCAGGTACTGCTGCATTTGGCATTGTAGGCCCCAGTAGGAATAATCATTGGTTTTCTGTTAAATTTATGGAGATGCTCGAAACAAGGCGCCAAATCCTACCTGGCTCGGCTCATAATAATATTTATAGAAATGTAAGACGACAAATTAAACGCAGTCTAAAAGACTATTTCAAATCCTTTTGGACCAGAAAGGCTGAAGAGATGGTGGTAGTGTTTACATCAGGTAACAGCCGCTGTTTTTCCAACTTATTCGCGCAAAATTCCAAGAAAATTAAAAGTTAACGAACGTATAAATGATAGCATCGACCATCTAATAATGGATAAAATAAGTCGTCTTCATAGGTAGGCTGAACATTGTAAAGATCAATTTTCTTAGACAACCGAGTCAGTTCCGATTCACTAAAGCATTTCTCCATCAACAGTGTCAAATGGTAATCTCTAATAGCCATCAGAGTTAGAAATACAAGATGCAGTCCTATCTCTCAAACATCGCAAATAGTAGGTCCTGATGATTTGCTTCCGGGTTTTTTTTTAAGGATGGAGGCGATATAGTTTCGGGAGTAACAATTTTCTTACTCTATGGAATAAGGAGACCGTACCACTTGCTTGAAATGAGTCGACCATCAGTCCTCTCTTTGAAAAGGCAATCTTAATTCGATGACAACCATCATGGTGTAATCTTGACTCCAGTCCTGTCTAGGTTATTTTATTAGATTACCTTATTTTGTCTAAGCGCTTCGTGTGAATCACTTACTAGAGAAGAACAAGCCGGATTCTGGTCAGAAAGAGGTGGTATAGCTAATTTTTTTTAACTTAAGGCAAGTTCTTGACCAGCGACGTGTATATTGCCGTCCAACAATGGCCGTCTTTCTAGACATTGCGGGAGTATCGCAATGTTCTATTTGATATGCTGTCGAAAAGTGGTGTGCCCAACAAATTTGTAAGTATTACACAATACTAAACATTCTCTACATGTAAACTTCTGGTTACCTTACAACTAATGACCGCACAAATTTACTATCAGATTGGTGTCCTTCAAAGCGGTCCTCTTTCACCATTTTTGTTAACTTTTGTAATATATGCTATTATGAACAACAGGGTGTAGGTGTTGAAGTTCGTCCGGGTGATTAATTAGTCGATGTTGACTTCGCAGACGATACCGTACTATTATTCGACAATCGGTATTCCGCTTTGGACATTTTGAATAGATTTTCAGACGTTGTGCTGTTTTTCGTTATGAAATTTGCACCCTTTAAACGTAAGATACTTTTACAGGATCACCCACTACTCACTTCAACTCTGCTACTGCAGAGTCAAGATCTGGAAATAGCGCTGACGACGTATATGCACCTTGGCGGGCGGCGATATCAACGAATCTCTTCGCGCAGTGCGCGTCCGACGAGGCCTCTGGGCGAGAAGAATCGCGAAAATCGGAGCGGCTGTCTCAAACCTCGCCATGCTATTTACGCAGGAAACAGAAGTCCTGTTTCGCTAGGCCTTCAAAGATCCTGGACGCAGTGTCATTGTTATTCGCTAGCTGCGATTGACGGCCTCTCTTGGCTGATGACATAGAACGCTTGCATACGCCATTCGATCATCGCTGTTCGAGATTAGCGGTGCACGCGTCATAGATTTGACAACGAATAGGCGAGCAGAGGGACTCTTGCGAAGTACGATCAATACGAATACAGGCCCAATGAACATTATAACATGTTTTCAGCAAACGAATTTTTCCCCCGGACGCTATCATTAGACATAGTTGGCTATAAACTTTCGTGAGACAGAATTAAAAGCGGCTGAGTGGTCTAGGAAAGCAAAAACAGTCGATCCCATGATACTGAGGGTGCGACTTAAGATTTCCTCGCAATGCATGAATTTTGTCAATGCACACAATCCCATGTAAAAAACATGTTTGGGTCGGCCTAGTTCGCTTCTTTCACTCCTCGCATATCGTTTTGATGATTGTGAGTGATCCCTTTGATTTAGTAAATAGAAAACAGATACCATGGTAATTTGCAGAAGCGTTGATATCACATTTTGTGGATGAGCACCACAACGGCACTCTTACACTTGTTTGGGACAGAATCCTCCATGCAGAATGCGATGAAAAGTTTGTGCAGATATTTCTGAACCTTTATTCCACCAAACTTAAAAACTCAATATTCCGTCGATTAAAGCGGTGTTGAAGTCATTCATTAGACTGCAAGTCCCAGATAATACATTTAAAGTAGTTTTTATTTCTATCTTTTAAAAATTCCCAGAGATCGCATCAGTGATTACCACGCCAAGTAGTGGCGGATTAAATAGATTTTGGAAGTGATTGATAAAATTTGCTTAAAAACTACTGGCATTCGCACTACCATGGCAAAATAATCAATACTCATACACTGAAACATAATGTAAAATTCAAATAAGTTGTTATAGTTCTACTTTGTTTCAATTAATTAGTGACATCACGCCAGTGAGCCTCATGACTGAGAGAAAACTTCTTGCGAAGCCTGAAAAAATACTACAATCTCCTCTTATTTTCTGAGCAGATGTTGTATAATGTAATTTGTAGTACTGTTTTAAATTTACTTATTTTTATCCTCTTAATCGATCTACAGCTGTAATCAGCTCTCATCCAATCCGGAGTTCTATTGTGCACAGAACTTGGCATTACACTATTCAACAAAGCACTTTCATTGACACAGATAGAAAATGACCTATTCAAGCCATTCAATTATAATGATAATATAGTGGTATCCAGAGGCCCGGTCACCTCCACTTCACGTCTCTAATTATTCTGCTAAAATCATCTCTGAGAGCTCATCTTCGTAAGATGGGTCTTAAAATCAGATAGGATAAACTCTAATAATCAACTTGGTTACGATTAAAACATCATTTCTTACTTCCACGGGACATTGGGGATGACGTCACATTTTCTAATTCACTGGATTTCTTCCTACATGTGAAACAAGTCTATTCAAAGCTCTTTAATCGGGCCCATTCAATGTTTAAAGATATAAAAATCTACCATCAGAATAACCTTATTCAAACCTTGTCTTATCAAAAAATGTTCATGTCAGTGAGTTCTTTTGTCTCATCACGTTGTCTTTCTCGTACCCTAGAGAAAATCGTATCTCGATTTCTGAAATTTTTTTATACAAATTACAAGTCTGCAATACTTATTGTTACAGGTTCTGTAAGTCTCATTGGTAATAGTAACAGCTGATAATTGAGTTACCATAACACGCACAAAATATTCTTAGATGGAAATATCCTGATTAAAACATAAGAAATCACAACTACGAATAAAAATTCAACGTGTCACAAAATAAATTTAAATCTTCGTGGATATTTAAGCAGAGTTATTTATTACAGCAATTTTTCTTATATTAGCAACAAAGTGTTTTGTTTCTTCTGTTTCGGCATTTCTAGGTTAGCTTTTCAACAACTCTAAGTTGGTCGATATAATGCTGAAAATGACAGATAAATGGTTAGGTAAAATATGAATCAAAAGAGATGATATTATTAAAGGATGCTTAAATAACAATAGTATAATATTTACATAAAACAGGATAGCTAACAAAATAAAAACCGTATTATTAGCAATCCATAGAATAGCAGAAGCGATAATACTGAAGAGGTAATCCAAAGCTAGGACACGAATTAGAAAATAACTGTTACAATTACAAAGAAAGAGACACTGAAGTTACTACCAGATGAAACGAATACTGAATTTATAAGTGACTTGTAAGATTTTTTGCTAATCTAATACGTAATCCCAAATGAAATATATTTGTCTGCGTTTCCCGAAAGCTCATTGAACCAAGAACGGTCATTTTCCTTCGATTGTGATATTTTAGTAAAATTAACGATTAAAGGCAAGACTATGAATTAATAATCTGCTTTATTTATCTTGCATGTGACTGAATGCTATTTTCTCATTTATTGATTAAAATTTTGATAGATGGCACGGTACTAACTAGTATTTGAACAACCATATTACGGCTGATGTCCTAAGTCAGCAGACCAATTAGCGCCAATGATTATAGATAAATTTCAACAAATCCTTCATTTTCGATAATAATTGAACGATTAATACTAGATTATCTTGATTTGATCCTCCCACAAGACTATGATACAAGCCAGCATGGTTTTACGAAACGGCGCACAAACATTACAAATATCCTGTCCATGTAAAAGTATATCATAGGTCTTGATAAGAAAAATGACACATTAATAGTCTTTATCAAAATCTCAAAAGTGTTTAACTCCATCTCTATTGAATTTATTATTGCGGCGATCAGTGCACTAGAGATTAACCCGCCAATTTTTAGATTAATACAATTTTAAATATATAATGGGAGTATGGGTATTGAAGTTAATAATTCTCAATCTAGATTAAGAGTTTCAACCGTAGTTTTCCAATGTTCTAACTTAGGCCTGATATAATTGAAGAATTCGTTTTTCAAAAGTCAGATCTGTAAATTATATACCCAATCGACCAACAGAACAGTAATTTTTACAACAATAAAATAGCACTACATATTAATTAACTGAGTTTATATTTAATAAACCTAGGTCTGAAGATCAACTCAAGAAAAACGCATGTCTAAAAATTGGATGTAGAACTGAACTTAGCTATATTTATCTTCATGACACCGTAAGTAACTCTGTTTACGAAATCAAGCTTTAACATTAAGTTAAGGATTTAGACCCAACTATTCATAGTACGGCTTCTGATGAAATGTTGCTTGCGCGAAGAAAAGATTGGCGTTAGTAAGGAGGAATGTCTTAAAAAAAGATACACAATTACAAAGGAATATTACTTGGATAAGGAAGATCCTAGAATACGTAGATGCAACTTGGAACCCAATAAAAGATATTTTAAACATGGTAGACACTGTACAAAGGTGATTAAATGTACTAGTCCGAGATTATGCCTCATTGATTAACATGGTTTCTTAAATGGTCGCTCTTCTTCCACCAACTTATTCAGTGTCCTTAGCTACTGTCATTTTTCCATGTCCAAAAGTCATGATTGCACTCTTCTCTTTCTAGATATCTCTAAGGCTTTCGATTTAATATAGTTCTCGGCTATTGTATCCGTCTTATTGAGCAACGGTTTTTGCGGCAGCGTCCTCAAACTTGTCAATTACTACATTCGAAACCGTTAAACAATTTTAAAAGCCGGAAACAGTCACTCGAAGTCAGCCTTTATCCGATAGGGTTTCCCCAGGATTTAGAAATGGTCTTAAACTATTCAACCTAACACTCGCATAGGTGCAGGTTGAGGAAAACCTGTTAAAGCTGTTCAAATATGCAAATGACATGGCAATAGTATTCAGTAATCCAATATCGTCTCACCCTTCTTCAACTCTAGTCACTCAGCTTCATTGCACTCTAATCTCCGCAGAATTGGTATTAAACTAAATCCCGATAAGACTCCTTTGATGGAACTTAACTCCTACCCATTCGATTCACTCCGGACCGCAAACTGTTCCCTTGATATTGAAATAATTGACTCGGCCAAGCACCTTGGCAACTATTTTTTCAAATAATTATACTTCTCTCCACATCTTATTCAAATTACTTCCAAACTCGTCAGGTTGGCCCGTTTGATCTGCTTCAAGACGCATTACCCCACTCTGCAACTCACATTATTCAAAGCCTATTTCCTACCTCTCGTCTTCCATGCTAGCAAATTTTATTGCCCTCTCAATTTAGCCTCCTCTTACGTCATTGAACAGATCGCTTCTATATTTTTAAAGCGTCTTCCCTCTCAGCCAGAACTACTGAGAGCGCCTGCTCCTGGCAGATCTTTTCCCATTATTGTTCACCCAACACTTACGAGTCATCTCTTCCAATCATAAGATCTCAATTTGCCTTTCACTGTCAAAATTCGCTCACCCAAATCATCACTACGCCATGCGTAATAGCAACTCTCCAATCCGATCCAACTATACTTCCAATATACTTAACAAAATCTCTTTTACAAAACTGCAAGTTTATTTAACGCACGACCTACGGAAACTAATCTCCTACACAAGAGTTCTCGCACCTTATGCGAGAACTCCGATTGAAAGCGAAATTGGTTCCTTCTTTATCAGTAATACTCTTTTTAGGATTCTTCATCCCTATGCTTTAAAAAATTTCTGAGAGTTAAGTATTCTCTTGCCTAGAACTCCAAATTAGACAAAACGCCTTAGACTCAGGACGTCACATATGGACATACCAACTGTTTCTGTTTACTGCTTACAATTACTAATTACTCTGCCATAATTTTATCTAATTCTCCTAATTTTATTTCAGCTATCAAAAACTCGATAATTTTGACGAGGAAATCTGACAGTCAATATCTGTAGCTTGTACTTCCACGCCTTACAAGTCTTAATTTCGTTCAACTGGAAGCAGTGCATCATACTTACGAAACGACATTTTGAATCTTCGCCAGCTCTAATCTAGTCAAATCTATCCTAGTCAATCCTACCTTACAAAAACTCAAAATTAAGGCAAAGAAATCCAACGGCCAATGTCCGAAGCTGGCTCTTCCTCGTTTTCTAACAGTCTTAAATTCA
This sequence comes from Eudiplozoon nipponicum, assembly GCA_029291075.1. Classification (NCBI taxonomy): domain Eukaryota; kingdom Metazoa; phylum Platyhelminthes; class Monogenea; order Mazocraeidea; family Diplozoidae; genus Eudiplozoon; species Eudiplozoon nipponicum. The sequence continues at coordinate 92,061 of JAQBSW010000804.1, read as the reverse complement.
TTCGACCGAAGGCAGTAAATCCTTCACAAGACTTTGATATTCTGACTCTTCACAAGCCCTACTCTAGAAGATTCTTGTCTAGCCAATTGAAGCCTATTCTCCCTCAGAACGAACTAACACGAAGTTGATGAAAGCAATTCTCAATCACAACTCCCCTCAGCCTTTTCGTTAAATATTTTGCTATTCGCTAATTCATTCAACTTTACACATTCAATTTTTTAATTGTACAGTCATTTAAATTACTAGGCCAGATAGCCTTTATTGCGAAATAAATAAATTATAATAAAAATATGAGAATTGTAATAAAAGTACTGACACGTCTTCATAAATTACAGTGACATTTCATAAATACTCACTATACTATTTATTTCATGGTGTGATCTATCACTTCTCTGTGGCATCTCCAGAAGCATTACTAATAAACGAGGAACTAACTGTAAACATAACCAAAGTCCCCGCAAAATGAAAAAACACTTCTGAAGATCTTTGTAAACGCCCCAGCTTCAAGTAAATGCCGTACGACGTTACAAACTCGGTTAAAGTGCTATGGATATAGAGTTATTGTTCTGATAGGGGGCCCTTAACAGGGCCGATCGTGCGTTCTCCGTGTAGAGGCCCTTAGGTCACTACCATAAGGGGGTCTCTTGGCTGGCAGGCCCGGAAAATCCATATATGCGGAATTATCATCTATCTTGGAACATTTAAGTTCCTCTGAACTATCTCTTAAGCTACAATCCTTAAGTCCGCTAGCCAACTGCTCTGTATCCTGTAAACGCCCCGGCTTCAAGTAAATGCCGTACGACGTTACAAACTCGGTTAAGGTGCTCTGAATAGAGATTAGTTACTGATATGGGGGCCCTTAAGAGGGCCTGGTAATGCGTTCTCTTGAAGTCTTCAGAGTTGAAGATGTCCTAGAGCCTTGAGTGGACACTGGTTGAGTTGTCGCTCCCGTGGTTGAGCTGTGACCGCGTTAATGGATGGTGTCTACGGGTCCACCATAATTGGCTCGTCTCTCCGGTATCCCGCAGCAGATGAGTCACGGATGTAGTTAGTTGTTGGTGAAACTATCAAATCACCAGCGTAGGTATTGACAGCCGACAGAGCGCACACGTATTGTCAGCCGACAGAACGCACGCGTGAAGCGGGTAGAAGGCAAATGCAACGACTGCATGGTAAATTACCGTGCTTAAATAGCATGCAATATGTGTACTTGCATACTATTGGTTAAACGTGGTTAAACGTGGTTAAACGGCAATTTTGCTTTTTTCTCATTGGTGCAAGTAAATAAATTTGAATTTAATTTACGCAATATAATAAACGATTGATTTGTGTCATTCCCAACACTTTCCTCTCTGAAAAAGAAAAAAAAATTCCTCTCTGTGAGGCTAGATAACAATGCTGACAGAGTTCGAACCAAGTTAAGCAAAAATATGATTAACCGGTGCTGGGCTTAAATATGCTTGTTGGTTGCTTCAACAATGATATGATGCCAGGTACTCATAGGAATTGCTACACAAATTGTTAGCTCTAGTGGACGGTCATAGCACATGAGACAAAATAGAGCAGTGTAAGTTTTGGAGCCGCAGCGTGAAGATTTCGAGGTAAATCGCCTCTGAATTTGCCAGGTTTAAGTTAAAACCTAAGCAGGTTGGATCGTTGTCAATGTGTTTGTATACGACCAAAGGAGCTAGAGTGCTCGACGTTGTGGTCATGACATTTTGCAAGAGTGGTCTTTGTGAAATAGATAAAGTTGAGATATGCATTGAAAGTGGCCTGTACCATGATATGAAGCTGATCACTACTTAGTGTTGCTGCACGAAAGCGATTGGCTCTAAGTAGCTGGTCATAACAAAATAGGTAGTGTAATGTCATGTGTTGAAATACGTATAATGTAAAAATATATATACATTAAATCAAAGGCAACTGCATAAACTATGTACACGAATATTGCCTCAGAGATGGCATAATGCCAAAGAACTGTTCAAAAATGCTACACAATTGTTAGCTAGAACAGCTGGTTATGCCACGTGGAGATATTACAAAAATAAACGAAAGGTTAAAAAAATTTTATAGTTAATGTTAATGTTTAAAAAAATTAATTACGCGTTATACAAAGCAGGTTGAGATTGTGGGCAGACGGAGCCTGAGACGTGTGTAGAAGGTTGAACGCTCTCAGGATCAGGTGGTTCGATAAACGGTTTCAACCTGTCTATGCTTACTGATGTCGGTGTAGCGCCTTGCATAATGATGAAGTATTTTGGCTGTCTTAGTAAAATCGGGTAAGGACCGCGATACTTGGGTTGTAGTGGTGCAACAGCATTATTGTTGCGAACGAGTACTCTCTTGCAGCTGTGGAGCTGTGGGTGAACGAAGACTGGACGAGGCGTGTGTCTCGGCTGCTGTTCGGACATGTTACCGAAATGAAGTCGAAGGCGGGTAGCTTCGTTTTGTGGGTCATCTTGTGCCGGTAGTAGACGTGGGAGCTGACTAGGCAGGCGTAGATCCATGCCATACAAGAGTTGTGACGCAGACGTTTTAATGGATTCTCGAGTACGGGAACGCATGGCCAGCAGAACTAAAGGTAGTGCATCGACCCAGTTGCCATTAATGGACGAGGATGCTAAAGCTGCTTTGAGTTCCCTATGCATTCTCTCTACCATGCCATTAGCTTGGGGATGGTAGGCAGTCGTCTGGCGTAAGATGCATCCCATGTACCGCAAGGTGGTTTTGAAACGATCAGATGAGAAGCAAGTGCCTCTGTCCGTGATGACCTCATTGGGAACACCGTAATTGGATATCCATGCAGAGATAAAACCGTTAGTTACTTCGTCTGCAGAAATGGTGCCAAGAGGTAATGCCGCAGGCCACCGTGTAAATCTATCGATCATAGTTAGAAGGTAGCTGAAACCTTGAACCTTTGTCAGATGAACTATGTCGATGTGGACGATGGCTAGGCGAGAAGTAGACCGAAAATGTTGCAACTTAGAACGAGTGTGTCGTGTGATCTTGTTTTTCTGACAAATAGCACACTCTGAGACCCATCGTTTAACATTCTGCCTAAGTCTGTGACCCCAGAAACGATCTGTAAGAAGTCGGACAGTCGCTTGGCTTCCTGGGTGAGAAATTGAGTGAATTGAATCGAAAACCTTTCTCTGAAGGCTGGTCGGCAGAACTGGCTTGTTGGGCTGCGTACCCGTGAAGTAAACAATTGGTAAGCCTTCCCACAGACGGCATATGAACTTGGTTGGGTGACGGGCTATTGATCTTTGAATGTGAATGTCACCGCGTTGTTCAGTTCGCAGGAGAGTTGGCGTTAGTGCAGGTTCACTGAGTGCCACGGAGTTGACAGTGAATGGTGACGGCGAAGGTGGTTGTAGAGAGACGTCTGGCCTGGACAGGGCATCTGCAATGAAGTTCTGTTTGCCCTTGACGTGAAAGACGTCAAATTGCCATTCGCTTAGACGAGAAAGCTGTCTTTCCACTCTGGCAGGGTACTTGGCGATAGATGAAGTTGCGTTTCGAAGTGCGCTAACTAGTGGTGCATGATCTGTGAAAACAACAAATCTGCTACTGCCAATGATGCTGATAAAATGGCGCACTGCGTCGTGGATGGCGAGAAGTTCTCGGCCGAAAGTGTCGTACCTCGTTTCTACTGGTTGGAGAGTACGCGAGTAGAAACTGATAGGCTTCCGAACTCCGTCGATCTCTTGTTCCAAAGTGGCTCCAATAGCGAATTCAGAAGCATCTGTCGTGAGTAGAAATGGCTTTTCGAAATCTGGATGCGTTAGCATTGTGGCATTTGCTAACGAGTTGATGGCAAGTCGAAGTAATTCCTCGTCTTCGGATGACCAAGCAATGATGGAATTCTTGCTAAGTCCTTTTCGGTTCCGCAGGTGCCTGCACAAAGGATAAAGTTGTTTTGAAAGGCCTGGAAGGAACTTGCGATAATAGTTTAGTACTCCCAGGATTTTCTGCAAATCGCTCAAAGTCCTTGGTGACTTGATATTCTTGATTGAATTCGTCTTTGACGGCAACGGTTGAATACCTTGGGCCGTGATACGATGCCCTAAGAAGTCGACGGATGAAGTTGCAATCTGCGTCTTGTCACAGTTGATCTTGAGTCCGTGGTTGGATAAGCGTGAGAGGACATTTCGTAGATGTTTCGCATGAGATTCTAGATCTGGACTGAATACCATAATGTCATCTAGATATGACATACAATAAGCAGAGTCGTCGCGAAGTATGTTGTCTATGAATCTTTGAAATGTCTGAGTAGCACACTTGAGTCCAAAAGGCATGTAAAGATATTCAAAAAGGCCAAATGGAGTGATGACTGCAGTTTTCTCGATATCCTCTGGTGCTACCGGTATGTGATGGTACGCTTGTCTGAGGTCAATCACTGAGAAGAAATTGCTGCCGTTGAGTTTTTCAAGTAAAGTGTTGATATTTGGAATAGGATATGCATCAGATTTTGTCACTGAATTTAGCTTACGGTAGTCTCCACAGGCTCTGTACGATCCGTTTGATTTTGAGACTAAGTGCAGTGGTGACGCCCATGAACTTTTTGATGGTCTGATGATTCCCTCTTCCAAAAGCCTTGAGAATTCTTCTTGGGCAGCTTTCAGCTTAGCAGGAGCCAGTGGTCGCTTCTTGAGTGCAATAGGTTGTCCTTCTGTGACGATATGATGCATCGTGTTGGAGACTCGTAGCTCTGACTTGTTAAGATCGAAAAGCGATTTGTATTTTCGAAGAGCTGCTGATATCTCTGCTGAATGATGCACTGGGGTTGGCTGAATGACCTGTAACTCCAAACGCTCGGAGGCAAGTGTCCAAAAGCTTTGTTCAAGTCCGGTGGAGGGGTCGATGATCTTTTGATTGGCAAGATCAACAATGAGCCGAAATTTTAGAAGGAAATCAAGGCCTATTATATTATGTGAGACCTTGGCAATGATGAAGTTGTGGGAAAATTCACGTCGTAGACCTATGTTGAGTGTGCGGTATTGGCAGCCATAAGTTGGTATGGGCTCGCCTGTAGCTGTTGCGAGAAGAACGCCTAGCGACATCTCGGCCATTGAATCACCTTTGAGAACTGAGACTGCCGCACCTGTGTCTACGATGTACTCTTCGCCAGTTTTGAAATCAAGAAGGTGCAGAAGTTCGTTTGGCTGTTTGGCCGGGTCATGCAAACAAGTAGGCTGGTGATTGCGACCGGCATTGTCTGTTTGGTTCTCTATGTGAAAAATTCGGCGTGGACGAAAAGAGTCGACAGGGATGTCGGATTGTAGTTGGCTTCTTCCCTGTAGCGCCGTTGATGCCGTTGATGTGCAGAAAGTACGGTCTTCTACTTCCTGCGCCAGACGTTTCCCGATACTGATGCACCCTTGTGCCTGCGGTCTGTTGTCCTCTCCGTCAGCTGTGGAAATTGACACTCATTCGGAAATTCTTCGGAACGACAAAGACAAACTTGGCAAGCATAAAAAACTTCTGGTGGTTATAACACCAGTTCTTTGGAGCATATTTATTAAAGGATTGCGGAGATCTCGATCGCCGCCTACCATTATAATTTGACTTGGAAACGAATTTTGGTCGAGCATTCACTTGATTTATCTCCGATTTGGTAATGGCCAATCCTTCTAGAACTTTGGCCATGTTCGCCACTGTTCTCTCTAAGGAGGAGATTCTATCATCTTGCGGGGGTGAAGAAAAGGATGATGGATTCACTTTGGGTTCCAAAACCCTATATTCTAACTCACATCTCTCAGATAAGTCATCTATAGAGAGAGTGTTGGGGAGCTGTCTGGCAAAGAGTTTTAATGTTTGGGGAAGATTGTTAATAAAAACAACCTTAGCCTCATGGTCAGAAATGTTGGTTTTATACCAACGTTTCCGTAATTCCCTCAGTATTTCTATGGGGCCAAGATTTGGCATATCTAACTGCGCATATTTGTTTATTATCTGCTCAGTTTCCGTGGGTCCAAGCAAGGATTCTACCTCGTTTTGTAGGCCCAAAATGGGATTAGGTAGCTTCCTAATGGCCTCAAGCTTAGGATAAATCCGTCGCTGCAATTCAGAAGGTAGTTTAGCAAAAACCTTCGACAGTTTTTGATGACTGTCATAATCAGGAAACGGGGAGAAAGCGGAGTCTACGCGCATAAAGAATAGCTCACTATCTCCATCCCAAACAGGAACATCAATATCTAAAATTGGACCTGACATTTTAACAATCTTACGGGATCTTAAAAGCATAAATTAAAAGCAATATGAAAATATATAAATATACTTTAACGAAACGCTTACCCACAAACAGCTTCCACAGTTGAATAAGAGCAGAACAAAAAAGTCACTGTTTCCAAAAATCCGAAGTTGAGTTGTTGAGTACGTACGGTGCCGTTTTGTACGTAGAAATGATGAACAAAGGACCCGTTGGCCTTTGATGCCGATGTGTTATTATTATCCCCACAAATCCACGAATATATACCCAACAGATTTCCCAGAAATCCACAATCAGGGTAAAGAAAACACAAATGTCAATCTATTATTATATCCCCCAACACAAACCACGAATATATATATATATATACCCAAAAAAATTCACAGATGGCCACGATCACGGTAGATAAAACGCAAATCTTAATCGATTTTTATCCCAAATAGATGAAAAAGGAAGTCAATTTTATTTATACCAAAAAAATCAGAACAATAATCAATATCCTGGCGCGGTCGCCAATTTTGTAAACGCCCCGGCTTCAAGTAAATGCCGTACGACGTTACAAACTCGGTTAAGGTGCTCTGAATAGAGATTAGTTACTGATATGGGGGCCCTTAAGAGGGCCTGGTAATGCGTTCTCTTGAAGTCTTCAGAGTTGAAGATGTCCTAGAGCCTTGAGTGGACTCTGGTTGAGTTGTCGCTCCCGTGGTTGAGCTGTGATCGCGTTGTGGATGGTGTCCTGCAGGTCCTGCACTCAATTGGCTCGTCTCTCCGGTATCCCGCAACAAGATGAGTCACGGATGTAGTTAGTTGTTGGTGAAACTATCAAATCACCAGCGTAGGTATTGACAGCCGACAGAGCGCACACGTATTGACAGCCGACAGAACGCACACGCGTGAAGCAGGTAGAAGGCAAATGCCACAACTGACTTGCATGGTAAATTACCGTGCTTAAATAGCATGCAATATGTGTACTTGCATACTATTGGTTAAACGTGGTTAAACGTGGTTAAACGGCAATTTGCTTTTTTCTCATTGGTGCAACGTAAATAAATTTGAATTTAATTTACGCAATATGTCGGCGATTGATTTGTGTCGTTACAATCCTCAGTATTTAATAAACCAGACATGATATTGTAACGACACAAATCAATCGCCGACATATTGCGTAAATTAAATTCAAATTTATTTACGTTGCCAATGAGAAAGCAAATCGCCGTTTAACCACGTTTAACCAATAGTGTGCAAGTACACACATTGCATGCTATTTAACCACGGTAATTTACCATGCAAGTCAGTTGTGGCATTTGCCTTCTACCTGCTTCACGCGTGTGCGTTCTGTCGGCTGTCAATACGTGTGCGTTCTGTCGGCTGTCAATACTACGCTGGTGATTTGATAGTTTCACCAACAACTTACTACATCCGTGACTCATCTTGTTGCGGTATACCGGAGAGACGAGCCAATTAAGTGCAGAACCTGCAGGAGGCCATCCACATCGTGAGTACAGCTCAACCACGGGAGCGACAACTAAACCAGAGTCCACCCAAGGCACTAGGACATCTTCAACCTCTGAATACTTCAAGCGAACGCATTACCAGGCCCTCTAAGGGCCCCCATATCAGTAACTAATCTCTATTCAGAGCACCTTAACCGAGTTTGTAACGTCGTACGGCATTTACTTGAAGCCGGGGCGTTTACAATATTATTAAATATTATATTAATTAAGTAAGCTTACCGGATTAACTGATGTCTACAAATTTACTGAACTGGAATGATTGAGACCTTGAAACAAATATTCACTTAAATTACCCAAAGCAAACTTGTGGTTCTTTTCGCTGATAAATAAAAATAACAAAATGACGACAAGATTACAAATTTTTATTCACAAAGTAATCGGTGATAGAACTGTAAACGCCCCGGCTTCAAGTAAATGCCGTACGACGTTACAAACTTGGTTAAGTTGCTCTGAATAGAGATTAGTTACTGATATGGGGGCCCTTAAGAAGGCCTGGTAATGCGTTCGCTTGAAGTCTTCAGAGGTTGAAGATGTCCTAGTGCCTTGGGTGGACTCTGGTTGAGTTGTCGCTCCCGTGGTTGAGCTGTACTCACGATGTGGATGGCCTCCTGCAGGTTCTGCACTCAATTGGCTCGTCTCTCCGGTATACCGCAACAAGATGAGTCACGGATGTAGTTAGTTGTTGGTGAAACTATCAAATCACCAGCGTAGGTATTGACAGCCGACAGAACGCACACGCGTGAAGCAGGTAGAAGGCAAATGCCACCACTGACTTGCATGGTAAATTACCGTGCTTAAATAGCATGCAATGTGTGTACTTGCACACTATTGGTCAAACGTGGTTAAACGGCAATTTCGCTTTTTTCTCATTGGTGCAACGTAAATAAATTTGAATTTAATTTACGCAATATGTCGGCGATTGATTTGTGTCGTTACAGAACCATGCAGTGTCCCGCTTATGCAATTCAGAAACTCAGATCAAAAACTCTCTCATTTCTTTTCACAAAACAAGTCCAAAACTTCAACAATATGAACAAAAGAACTTTCAAAAAATTTTACAATATTTTTCAAAAATTACAATATTGTTTTACGAAACCAGCGATAACATCAAATGTCCAAAAATAAGAATTGATTTATTTTTATATGAGAGGTTAATTTCTGTCCGATAATTAATTTAACCTCTACATCCGGCAAATGCCGAGAATGTTCTGTAACGACACAAATCAATCGCCGACATATTGCGTAAATTAAATTCAAATTTATTTACGTTGCATCAATGAGAAAAAAGCGAAATTGCCGTTTAACCACGTTTAACCAATAGTGTGCAAGTAGACATATTGCATGCTATTTAAGCACGGTAATTTACCATGCAAGTCAGTTGTGGCATTTGCATTCTACCTGCTTCATGCGTGTGCGTTCTGTCGGCTGTCAATAATACGCTGGTGATTTGATAGTTTCACCAACAACTAACTACATCCGTGACTCATCTTGTTGCGATATACCGGAGAGACGAGCCAATTAAGTGCAGAACCTGCAGGACGCTATCCACACCGTGATTACAGCTCAACCACGGGAGCGACAACTCAACCAGAGTCCACCCAAGGCTCTAGGACATCTTCAAACTCTGAAGACTTCAAGAGAACGCATTACCAGGCCCTCTTAAGGGCCCCCATATCAGTAACTAATCTCTATTCAGAGCACCTTAACCGAGTTTGTAACGTCATACGGCATGTACTTGAAGCCGGGGCGTTTACAAAATTGGCGACCGCGCCAGGATATTGATTATTGTTCTGATTTTTTTGGTATAAATAAAATTGACTTCCTTTTTCATCTAGTTGGGATAAAAATCGATTAACATTTGCGTTTTTATCTACCGTGATCGTGGTTTTCTGGAATTCTGTTGGGTATATATATTCGTGGATTTGTGATTTTTTTGGGGGTATAATAATAATAATAAACAGAGCCTCTGTTCGTCTTTCTTACGTACAAAACGGCACCGTACGTACTGTTCTGCGCTCATTCAACTGTGGAAAATAATACATTGGCATCAAAGGCCGACGGGGCCTCTGTTCATCTTTCCTACGTACAAAACGTGCTTTTGTTCTGCGCTCATTCAACTGTGGAAGCTGTTTGTGGGTAAGCGTTTCGTTAAAGTATATTTATATATTTTCATATTGCTTATAAATTTATGCTTTTAAGATCCCGTAAGATTGTTAAAATGTCAGGTCCAATTTTAGATATTGATGTTCCTGTTTGGGATGGAGATAGTGAGCTATTCTTTATGCGCGTAGACTCCGCTTTCTCCCCGTTTCCTGATTATGACAGTCATCAAAAACTGTCGAAGGTTTTTGCTAAACTACCTTCTGAATTGCAGCGACGGATTTATCCTAAGCTTGAGGCCATTAGGAAGCTACCTAATCCCATTTTGGGCCTACAAAACGAGGTAGAATCCTTGCTTGGACCCACGGAAACTGAGCAGATAATAAACAAATATGCGCAGTTAGATATGCCAAATCTTGGCCCCATAGAAATACTGAGGGAATTACGGAAACGTTGGTATAAAACCAACATTTCTGACCATGAGGCTAAGGTTGTTTTTATTAACAATCTTCCCCAAACATTAAAACTCTTTGCCAGACAGCTCCCCAACACTCTCTCTATAGATGACTTATCTGAGAGATGTGAGTTAGAATATAGGGTTTTGGAACCCAAAGTGAATCCATCATCCTTTTCTTCACCCCCGCAAGATGATAGAATCTCCTCTTTAGAGAGAACAGTGGCGAACATGGCCAAAGTTCTAGAAGGATTGGCCATTACCAAATCCGAGATAAATCAAGTGAATGCTCGACCAAAATTCGTTTCCAAGTCAAATTATAATGGTAGGCGGCGATCGAGATCTCCGCAATCCTTTAATAAATATGCTCCAAAGAACTGGTGTTATAACCACCAGAAGTTTTTTATGCTTGCCAAGTTTGTCTTTATCGTTCCGAAGAATTTCCGAATGAGTGTCAATTTCCACAGCTGACGGAGAGGACAACAGACCACAGGCACAAGGGTGCATCAGTATCGGGAAACGTCTGGCGCAGGAAGTAGAAGACCGTACTTTCTGCACATCAACGGCATCAACGGCGCTACAGGGAAGAAGAAAACTACAAACCGACATCCCTGTCGACTCTTTTCGTCGACAATGCCAGTCGCAATCACCAGCCTACTTGTTTGCGGCAGTCTCAGTTCTCAAAGGTGATTTAATGGCCGAGACGTCGCTAGGCGTTCTTCTCGCAACAGCTACAGGCGAGCCCATACCAACTTATGGCTGCCAATACCGCACACTCAACATAGGTCTACGACGTGAATTTTCCCACAACTTCATCATTGCCAATGTCTCACATAATATAATAGGCCTTGATTTCCTTCTAAAATTTCGGCTCATTGTTGATCTTGCCAATCAAAAAATCATCGACCCCTCCACCGGACTTGAACAAAGCTTTTGGACACTTGCCTCCGAGCGTTTGGAGTTACAGGTCATTCAGCCAACCCCAGTGCATCATTCAGCAGAGATATCAGCAGCTCTTCGAAAATACAAATCGCTTTTCGATCTTAACAAGTCAGAGCTACGAGTTTCCAACACGATGCATCATATCGTCACAGAAGGACAACCTATTGCACTCAAGAAGCGACCACTGGCTCCTGCTAAGCTGAAAGCTGCCCAAGAAGAATTCTCAAGGCTTTTGGAAGAGGGAATCATCAGACCATCGAAAAGTTCATGGGCGTCACCACTGCACTTAGTCTCAAAATCAAACGGATCGTACAGAGCCTGTGGAGACTACCGTAAGCTAAATTCAGTGACAAAATCTGATGCATATCCTATTCCAAATATCAACACTTTACTTGAAAAACTCAACGGCAGCAATTTCTTCTCAGTGATTGACCTCAGACAAGCGTACCATCACATACCGGTAGCACCAGAGGATATCGAGAAAACTGCAGTCATCACTCCATTTGGCCTTTTTGAATATCTTTACATGCCTTTTGGACTTAAGTGTGCTACTCAGACATTTCAAAGATTCATAGACAACATACTTCGCGACGACTCTGCTTATTGTATGTCATATCTCGATGACATTATGGTATTCAGTCCAGATCTAGAATCTCATGCGAAACATCTACGAAATGTCCTCTGACGCTTATCCAACCACGGACTCAAGATCAACTGTGACAAGACGCAGATTGCAACTTCATCCGTCGACTTCTTAGGGCATCGTATCACGGCCCAAGGTATTCAACCGTTGCCGTCAAAGACGAATTCAATCAAGAATATCAAGTCACCAAGGACTTTGAGCGATTTGCAGAAAATCCTGGGAGTACTAAACTATTATCGCAAGTTCCTTCCAGGCCTTTCAAAACAACTTTATCCTTTGTGCAGGCACCTGCGGAACCGAAAAGGACTTAGCAAGAATTCCATCATTGCTTGGTCATCCGAAGACGAGGAATTACTTCGACTTGCCATCAACTCGTTAGCAAATGCCACAATGCTAACGCATCCAGATTTCGAAAAGCCATTTCTACTCACGACAGATGCTTCTGAATTCGCTATTGGAGCCACTTTGGAACAAGAGATCGACGGAGTTCGGAAGCCTATCAGTTTCTACTCGCGTACTCTCCAACCAGTAGAAACGAGGTAGGACAATTTCGGTCGAGATCTTCTCGCCATCCACGACGCAGTGCGCCAATTTATCAGCATCATTGGCAGTAACAGATTTGTTGTTTTCACAGATCATGCACCACTTGTTGGCGCACTTCGAAACGCAACTTCATCTATCGCCAAGTACCCTGCCAGAGTGGAAAGACAGCTTTCTCGTCTAAGCGAATGGCAATTTGACGTCTTTCACGTCAAGGGCAAACAGAACTTCATTTCAGATGCCCTGTCCAGGCCAGATGTCTCTCTACAACCACCTTCGCCGTCACCATTCACTGTCAACTCCGTGGCACTCAGTGAACCTGCACTAACGCCAACTCTCCTGCGAACTGAACAACGCGGTGACATTCACATTCAAAGATCAATAGCCCGTCACCCAACCAAGTTCATATGCCGTCTGTGGGAAGGCTTACCAATTGTTTACTTCACGGGTACGCAGCCCAACAAGCCAGTTCTGCCGACCAGCCTTCAGAGAAATGTTTTCGATTCAATTCACTCAATTTCTCACCCAGGAAGCCAAGCGACTGTCCGACTTCTTACAGATCGTTTCTGGGGTCACAGACTTAGGCAGAATGTTAAACGATGGGTCTCAGAGTGTGCTATTTGTCAGAAGAACAAGATCACACGACACACTCGTTCTAAGTTGCAACATTTTCGGTCTACTTCTCGCCTAGCCATCGTCCACATCGACATAGTTCATCTGACAAAGGTTCAAGGTTTCAGCTACCTTCTAACTATGATCGATAGATTTACACGGTGGCCTGCGGCATTACCTCTTGGCACCATTTCTGCAGACGAAGTAACTAACGGTTTTATCTCTGCATGGATATCCAATTATGGTGTTCCCAATGAGGTCATCACGGACAGAGGCACTTGCTTCTCATCTGATCGTTTCAAAACCACCTTGCGGTACATGGGATGCATCTTACGCCAGACGACTGCCTACCATCCCCAAGCTAATGGCATGGTAGAGAGAATGCATAGGGAACTCAAAGCAGCTTTAGCATCCTCGTCCATTAATGGCAACTGGGTCGATGCACTACCTTTAGTTCTGCTGGCCATGCGTTCTCGTACTCGGGAATCCATTAAAACGTCTGCGTCACAACTCTTGTATGGCATGGATCTACGCCTGCCTAGTCAGCTCCCACGTCTACTACCGGCACAAGATGACCCACAAAACGAAGCTACCCGCCTTCGACTTCATTTCGGTAACATGTCCGAACAGCAGCCGAGACACACGCCTCGTCCAGTCTTCGTTCACCCACAGCTCCACAGCTGCAAGAGAGTACTCGTTCGCAACAATAATGCTGTTGCACCACTACAACCAAAGTATCGCGGTCCTTACCAGATTTTGCTCAAACAACCAAAATACTTCATCATTATGCAAGGCGCTACACCGACATCAGTAAGCATAGACAGGTTGAAACCGTTTATCGAACCGCCTGATCCTGAGAGCGTTCAACCTTCTACACACGTCTCAGGCTCCGTCTGCTCACAATCTCAATATCCTGATTTGTATAACGCGTAATTGATTTTTTTTAAACATTAACATTAACTATCAAAATTTTTTTAACCTTTCGTTATTTTTCGTATTTGTCTCACGTGGCATAACCAGCTGTTCTTAGCTAACAATTGTGTAGCATTTTTGAACAGTTCTTTGGTATTATGCCATCTCTGAGGCAATGTTCGTGTACATATTTTTATGCAGTTACCTTTGATTTTAATGTATATATTTTTACATTATAATGTATTTCTCACACATGACATTACACTGCCTATTTTGGTATGACCAGCTACTTAGAGCTAACGCTTTCGTGTAGCAACACTAAGTAGTGATCAGCTTCATATCATGGTACAGGCCACTTTCAATGCATATCTCAACTTTATCAATTGCACAAAGACCACTCTACAAATGTCATGACCACAACGTTGAGCACTCTAGCTCCTTTGGTCGTATACAAACACATTGACAACGATCCAACCTGCTTAGGTTTTAACTTAAACCTGGCAAATTCAGAGGCGATTTACCTCGAAATCTTCACGCTGCGGCTCCAAAAACTTACACTGCTCTATTTTGCCTCACGTGCTATGACCGACCAACTAGAGCTAACAATTTGTGTAGCAATTCTTGTGGTTACCTGGCATCATATCATTGTTAAAGCAACCAACAAGCATATTTAAGCCCAGCACTTATGGTTCATCATATTTTTGCTTAACTTGGTTCGAACTCTGTCATGCATTTGTTATCTAGCCTCGCAGAGAGGAATATTTTTTTTCTTATTTTTCAGAGACGAAAGTGTTGTAACGACACAAATCAATCGCCGACATATTGCGTAAATTAAATTCAAATTTATTTACGTTGCACCAATGAGAAAAAAAGCGAAATTGCCGTTTAACCACTTTTAACCAATAGTGTGCAAGTAGACATATTGCATGCTATTTAAACACGGTTATTTATCATGCAAGTCAATTGTGGAATTTGCATTCTGCCTGCTTCACGCGTGTGCGTTCTGTCGACTGTCAATACGTGTGCGTTCTGTCGGCTGTCAATACTACGCTGGTGATTTGATAGTTTCACCAACAACTAACTACATCCGTGACTCATCTTGTTGCGGTATACCGGAGAGACGAGCCAATTAAGTGCAGAACCTGCAGGACGCCATCCACACCGTGATTACAGCTCAACCACGGGAGCGACAACTCAACCAGAGTCCACCCAAGGCTCTAGGACATCTTCAAACTCTGAAGACTTCAAGAGAACGCAATACCAGGCCCTCTTATGGGCCTGGTATTAACCTTAACCGAGTTTGTAACGTCGTTCGGCATTTACTTGAAGCCGGGGCGTTTACAGTTCCTTCAGTGTGCATATATCCTAGAGCCTTGGGTTGACTTGGGCTATGGTTCCTTCTGTTGTTGCGTTGTAGTCTCGACGTGGAAACTTCGTGGAAGTTCTGCATTAATTGGCTCGTCTCGCTGGTTGTATAGCAACAAGATGAGTTAAGGATATTGCAAATTTTCGGTAAAGACAAATCCAATAACCAGCTTAGGTAATGACAGCCGACAGCACGCACACGTAACGCAAAGCAGAAGGCAAATGCGACAACTGACTTGCAAGGTAAATTTGCCGTGCTTAAATAGCCATGCCATAGTCTACTTGCACACTATTGGTTAACGGCAAGTTTCGCTTTTTTCTCATTGGTGCAACGTTGTGGAGGAAGTTAAATCCTCCGCCTTATGTAAAATAACATTGACTGATAAATTTAAACCACCATGGCTGATTGTAACGAATTTTATTTAAAAAGAATTTTTTCCTTTTATTTTCCAGAACATTCTTTGTTTAAATACTTGATTTTGAATTGTGCGTCATTTTCAGTTTTTTCGAGTATCTCGCTCCTTGGCTGGTATTGAAATTTTGGCCTGCTGCATTTTAACATTTTTCCATAATAAACGATTACATCATTATCAAATATATTTTCCATCAATTGCCTTTTGTTCTGATATAAAATAACATTGAAGAGGAGCCTTAAAACAGGTATATTTGATTTTCTCGTTGGGTCACGTTTATACCATAACATATTATTACTGAGTGGAACAGCTGTCCAACTTTCACTTTCCGATTGCCTAACAGTAAGTATCGATTTAATTGTTATCTCAGATATTCATGGATACCGATATTAAATTTGAGGACACAAGTAGGTTAGTGCAGGAGATAGCGGACTTGAACTTAAGTGACGAAAATAATCATATAAGCCTATCAGACTTTACTGTGAATTTTAGGACTTCAAGCGATCTGGCATCTATGGGGCTTTCAGACTCGAATAGGTTAGGGGCCTCAACAAAATTTGGCGACCGCGCCAGTCCAAGAATTTTAAGTCTACCACAGTACAAATCAGAAAAACTTTCAAGTTGGGTAGGAGATGCCCAAATGATATTTAGTGATTATAATATCGTAAACCCAATGGAGAAATTTGTTGCAGCATGGATGGCATTGCCTGAAAATTTCCGAAATGCTTTGGAAAATTTCAGAGACAGACTGTGGAAGAAAATCCGTACAATGCATTTGAGTTATTAATGGCTGAAATTCAACAGAGATATCAGCCTGGAAGATCAGCGCAAATGTGCGAATTATTACGCTTAGAAAAAATGGGGCGTCAATTACCGTCCGAATTTTATGAACGCCTTTGCACAAAAGCTTCCAGGTTGAATATATCTAGAAATGTAGTCAACTCTATTTTCACAGATGAGCTACCAATTAGGCTTAGAACAACATAGGAAGTATTTGACACAATGAGCATAGATTGGCCAACTAAACTGAGAGGGTTAAACGTCGTGTATAAACAGCAGGAACCAAAAGTACATGCTGTAATAGCAGATTCTGTCACGATGCAGCCAGTCAGGGCAGATACCGAAAACAACCTGACTATACAAGAAACTTTGCGTTTCTGATGTAGAGAAGTTGCTAGCTTACGTAGTGATATTGCACAACTTCAGAGTCAGGATAAGTATAATAGACGTCGAGGGAGTCACTCGCGTCAACGCTTCGAAGGGCCACGCGGATGGTGTAAGGCACATTGCGAATACGGACGCAGTGCGAAGTGCCAAGGTGAAAATTGCATATACCCGCGATTAGGTGGACCCAAATGGAAAGGAAGCACAAAACCGGTAGAGAGAAATCCATCACCGGGAAAAGGACAAAACCCCCGCTAGTAGGAGCCGTAGGGGGGGTTCCATTGCAAAGGCTCCCAGATATGCCTTTAAAAGGCATACTCAAAGCAAAAGATGCGACTAGAGCAAATAGCACCGATATAGAAGGCAAGAGAGTCCGATTCTCACTAAGCGGAGATCTTGAAAACATTGCCGGATTGTCCAGCAACAAGTTCATTATTAAGGATGAATTATCTGGATTAGAATTTATCATCGATACGGGTGCTGGGATTAGTATAGTTAGGTCAGACGTGGTGGAAGCCGATTGCCCCACATTTGATTATCAACTATGGGCCGCTAACGGTAGTCCGATAGGAGTAAAAGCGATGAAAGAAATGTCGGTAACGTTAGGCCAGAAATCTTCCTTCCGATGGAATTTTCTAGTAGCCGATGTCAAGGACCATATCATTGGCATGGATTTCTTGACACATTTCAAGCTGACATTAGACCCCAAAGCTAGGACTATCGCAGAAGGCGTAGGGATATCAACACCTACTGAGTCTAACACATCGGCAGTTAGAACAGTCCTCTCACCTCGCCCAACAGTCGCACATGACTTTGCCGATATAATCGAGAAGCACCTAGCAGTGTTTCAACCTTTCAGTGCCAAAAGGATAGGGTTGAAGACGGGAGTAGAACACCAGATAGAATTGCTGGCTCCGTTGCCTTGTTCACCAAAGGCCCAACCATTGGCACAACACAAGCAACAAGTTGCTTTGTCCGAATTTCACCAATTGCGCGAAGAGGGGATTTGTAGAAGGTCAAATTCCAATTTTGCTTCCCCAATAGTGGTAGTTCCCAAACCTGAACCGGGTCAATGGAGGGTTTGTGGGAATTATCGTCTATTAAACTCAGTGACGAAGGGTGATTCTTATCCTCTCCCTAACCAGAGTACCTTACTCCGAGATATAATGGGATATGAGGTTTATTCAACTTTAGATCTCCAGAAAGCATACTATCAGGTACCAATGGAGGAAAGTTTGATACCACTCACCGAAGTCAGATTTCCAGGAGGGGGACCGCACGAATTTCTTGGAATGCCTTTTGGATTGAAAAATGCCAGTCAGCCATGCAGCGTTTGGCTGAAGAAATCCTTCAGAATTGTCCATTTGCGAGGGTATATATAGACGACATAATAATTTTTAGTCGCTCACGAGACGAACATCGTACGCATTTGGAAACGGTTTTGACCAGGCTGGAACAATATGGATTAGTGGTCAAACCTAATAAGAGTAATATCGGTTGCTCTTCAGTTAAATACCTTGGTCATATACTTTCCAAAGACGGAATTAAACTTTTGGAAGATAAGGTCCAAACTATAAAGGACGAAACGGAACCCCAAAACGTACGCCAGTTGCGAAGGTTCTTGGGCATGATCAGCTATTATCGTCGATTCATTCCTGGTCTAGCCGGAATTATTGGATCGTTAACACGCCATCTTACTCGTGACAAGAGCACGACCAAGAAGTGTTGGCCTATAATCTTGAGTCCGGAAGACCGAGAAAAATTCCAAATGCCAAGGATATGTTAAGTGACGTAACCACATTAGCACGTGTAGATTGGAAAAAACCTTTCGAACTAATCACAGATGCCTCATATGTTGCATTAGAGGCAGTGCTACAGCAAAGAGATCAGGACATAGTAAGACCGATTGGGTTTTATAGCCGTAAGCTTAATGATCGAGAGAAACCTTATGATACGTTTGGCAAAGAGCTTCTAGCAGTGTATGCCGCAGTGCTACACTTCGAGCATTACTTAGCAGGACATAAGTTTAAGTTATTGACCGATCATAAGTCATTGATCAGCATACTTGGTAAAACAGCTAGGCTTAATTACTCTCGTAGAGTAAATTCCCAAATAACACGGTTAGCAGAGTTCGATTTCACTGTGTCTCACATTGCTGGTAAGGAGAATGTGGTAGCCGATGCACTTAGCTGACCGAATGAAGCTGATGTCGAGCTAATATTTCAAGGTCCTGTGAAAAGTTTAGATGATTCAATGCATGATTTCGTTAGTCAAATCGAGGAAGCGCAGGGATCGGATCCCTTTACGTCAATTTTGTCAAAAAGACCAGGATATGTCCGTAAGCTCATAAGTGGCAAGTGGTTGTTATGCGAAACATCTAGAAGTCAACCACGACCATATGTGCCGTTGGAGTTACGGGCCAAGATTATCCAAGTGTTACATGACATGGGTCATCCATCCATTAAAGCCACCATTCGATTGATCAACGACAGATACGTATGGCCGCACATGTCTAAAGACATACGGGTATGGGTAAGAGCCTGTGCCAAGTGTCAAACGTGTAAGGTGTGGAGACATACCAGAACCGAGATAAAGAATATTGGAATACCAATTGGACGGTTCAGACACGTTCACATAGACATTGTCGAAATGCCTGAAGTTAATGGGAACATATACTTGCTGACCATTGTAGATAGATTTAGTCGTCAATTTGAAGTGGCGATTTTAAAAGACATGACAGCGCAAGAAGTCTTGTTCGCGTTTCTACATAATTGGATATCGCGTTATGGTGTTGGGGTACTTTTCGCTATTGTTATCTCGTTCCTGATTTTGTACCCCTACTACATATCAATGGTGGCCATTATTACTACCCGAGCACCCAATCAGTCTCTGATCCCTTTCGTGTGGTTGATATAAGAAGGCCGAAGAAAGGTTTCATGTATATATTCCACACAATGTAGAACATATAAATATAAAGTGATTTATGTCTATAAAGCGAAATGTTTAGCACAAATGTCTGGATTGGCATGAATATAGTCATATGATTGAAAATACATGATAATATGAACACAGTAAAATGATTTATGTTTATAGAGAAAATGTTTTGCACACAAGTGGTTATTGTTACACAAATGTCTGAACAGAATTGTATTTATACCATCGACTAAAACATCTGATGACATGTAAAAATCATCGTTAAAAGTTATCATTAAAAATGAAGATGTAAATTGTTTAAAGACTTCAATGATAAAAAACTAACAAAGCTTTAGCTTACTACTTGCAATATTTTCAGTTCATGTCAAACTATTAATCCATTCTTCTATGTGGACACTAAATTAAGTGAAATAAATCCGCAATGACACAACAGATCACCGCGTGATCCTCGCGGATCGCGCGCGGTTCTCTCTATTTATAAAAACACTATTAATTACAAATAAAATTGCAGTTCAATAAATATCGATTGAAACTGCTTGAGACTAAAAGAGATTGTTCCTAAAATCACAGCTAAGAGAAATATTGTTTAAGGACAGAGTTAGAATATTTGACCTTAAAGAGCACAGCGTTTGTAAAAATTGACCTTCGTTGGGTTGTAACACGGAGCCGCGTGTTACATACACCCCCCCGACAGTGAAAATTAGTACACAATGAAGTGGGCTAACCTTACAGTAAATGTTATTGCTCTTTCATGCCGTATAACGACTGATTTTGGTTCTGTCAACACTGATACTGGCTCCTCTATTTCTCGCGTTCTTGGACGGATGGTTAGGTCGAAGTGTTCGAGAAAGTCACGTCCAATGATGTTTCATGTCGTGTTGTCGATGATGAACGTATATTTGAGACATCATTTTGAGTTGGAGAACGAGATTGTGTGTACTCGTACCCCAAACGTCGCTATGTTGGAGCCATTCGCGCAGGTCAGACTGTTGGTGTCGACTGGGTGGGTTGGTTTGAGATAATTGTGGCGTAGTGAGCTTACATCTGATCCAGTGTCTATGACAATTCATTCGCCAGAGATTGCGTCACGGATGAGAAAGTATGTTGATAGTGGCAACCGGCGATGAGATTGATTGCTGGCATTTGGGCGTTTGAAGCATGACTTAATTGGAGCCGTCGCTGTAAAGACAATAGTTTGATTGCGCTCTACCGCGAAGGCAACGTGCTTCGAGCCATCAGACGTGGAGCGGCCAACAATTTGGGGTGCTCAGCCTCTGCTGTCGCCGAGGAGGCTGACCCCACCCGTCTTCCGAACCTTCCATGGGCGGATCCTCCTGAGTTGTTGAGGGTGACCGCGCCCATTTGAACGTCGCGTCTGTGTGCGGGTATGTGCAGACGTTTCCGAGGCAATAACGTGTGTAGTGGCCTTCATTGAAAGTGCTTGAATTTCTCAAAATCTAGCTGTTTATTAATTCCTTACTGGCTGTGAGTTCGACGAACCGGGGCACCATAATGTAGGGGTACTTTTCGCTCTTGCTTTCTCGTTCCTGATTTTGTACCCCTACTACTTATCAATGGTGGCCATTATTACTACCCGAGCACCCAATCAGTCTCTGATCCCTTTCGTGTGGTTGATATAAGAAGGCCGAAGAAAGGTTTCATGTATATATTCCACACAATGTAGCACATATAAATATAAAGTGATTTATGTCTATAAAGCGAAATGTTTAGCACAAATGTCTGGATTGGCATGAATATAGTCATATGATTGAAAATACATGATAATATGAACACAGTAAAATGATTTATGTTTATAGAGAAAATGTTTTGCACACAAGTGGTTATTGTTACACAAATGTCTGAACAGAATTGTATTTATACCATCGACTAAAACATATGATGACATGTAAAAATCATCGTTAAAAGTTATCATTAAAATGAAGATGTAAATTGTTTAAAGACTTCAATGATAAAAAACTAACAAAGCTTTAGCTTACTACTTGCAATATTTTCAGTTCATGTCAAACTATTAATCCATTCTTCTATGTGGACACTAAATTAAGTGAAATAAATCCGCAATGACACAACAGGCCACCGCGTGATCCTCGCGGATCGCGCGCGGTTCTGTCTATTTTATAAAAACACTATTAATTACAAATAAAATTGCAGTTCAATAAATATCGATTGAAACTGCTTGAGACTAAAAGAGATTGTTCCTAAAATCACAGCTAAGAGAATTATTGTTTAAGGACAGAGTTAGAATATTTGACCTTAAAGAGCACAGCGTTTGTAAAAATTGACCTTCGTTGGGTTGTAACACGGAGCCGCGTGTTACATACACCCTCCCGACAGTGAAAATTAGTACACAATGAAGTGGGCTAACCTTACAGTAAATGTTATTGCTCTTTCATGCCGTATAACGACTGATTTTGGTTCTGTCAACACTGATACTGGCTCCTCTATTTCTCGCGTTCTTGGACGGATGGTTAGGTCGAAGTGTTCGAGAAAGTCACGTCCAATGATGTTTCATGTCGTGTTGTCGATGATGAACGTATATTTGAGGCATACTGAAGGCGACAGATAAAGAAGCGACAATAGCAAAGAGCACCGATACAGGCGGCAAGAGGGTTATATTACTCTAAGTGGAGATCTGGGAAACATTGCCGGATTATCGAGTAATAAATTTATTATAAAAGATTAATTAACTGGACTAGAGTTTCTCATCGACACAGTTGCTGCAATAAGAATATTTAGGTCAGATGTGTTAGAAGCAAATTGCCCCACATTTGAAAATCAACTATCGGCCGCAAATGGTAGTCCGATAAGAGTCAGGGGGATGAAAGAATTGTCGGTAACCTTAAGCCAGAAATATTTTTGTAAGTGGAACTTTCTTGTAGCCAATTTCAAGGGCAATATAATTTGGATGGATTTCTAGACGCACTTCAAACTGACTCTAGATCCCAAAATTAAAACTATCGCAGAAGGCGTAGTGGTGTTAACATACACTGAGTCTAACACTTCAGCGGTTAGAACAGTTTTTTACCCCGTCTCACAGTCGCACATGACTTTGCCGACATCATTGAGAAACATCTTGCATAGTTTCAACATTTTAATGTCCAGAGAACAGGATTGAAAAGAGGAGTTGAAATCCAATTAGAGTTAGTGGCTCCATTGCCTCATTGTCCAAAGACCCAACCGTTGTCACAACAAAAGCAACAAGTTGCCGTCTCTCAATTTCACCAATTGCGCGAAGAGGGGATTTATAGAAGGTCAAATTCCAATTTTGTTTCCCCAATAGGGGTAGTTCCCAAACCTGATCTGGGACAATGGAGGGCTTATGGAAATTATCGTCTATTAAACTCAGCGACGAAGGCTGAGTTCTATCCTCTCCCTAACCAGAGTACTCTGCTCAGAGACATAATGGGATATAAGGTTTATTCAACTTTAAATCTCCAGAAAGCGTACTATCAGATACCGATGGAGGAAAGTTCTATACCATTCACCGCAATCAGGTTTCCAGGAGTGGGATCACATGAATTTCTTCGAATGCCTTTTAGTTTGAAATGCCAGTCAGGCATTCTAGCATTTGGCTGAAGAAATCCTTCAGAATTGTCCATTTGCGATGGTGTAAATAGAGGACATAATTATTTTTGGTCGTTAACGGGATGAACATCGTAGGCATTTGGAAAAGGTTTTGACCAGGCTGGAACAATATGAATTAGTGGTCTAAACCAATAAGAGTAACATTGGGGGCTCTTCAGTTAAGTATCTTGGACATGTAATTTTCAAAGACGGAACTAAACCTTGGGAAGATAAAATCCAAGCTATGAAGTACGTAAGCGAGGCCCGTAATGTGCGCCAGATGCGATAGTTCTTGGGTATGATCAGCTATTATCGACGATTCATTCCAGGTCTAGCCGGAAATCATGGATAGTTAACACGTCATCTCACACGTGAAAAGAGCACGATCAAGAAGTCTTGGCCTATCAACTTGAGTCAGGAAGACCGAGAAAAATTCTAGAGGGCCCAGTAAGTGCTAAGTGAAATAACCACACTAGCACCTGTAGATTGGGAGAAGCCATTTGAGCTAATCACAGATGCCTCAGATGCTGCAATAGGAACAGTGCTTCAGCAAAGAGACAAGAATATAATAACCGTCGTAAAGACCATCCCCTCCTCAACGTGGTACGACGGTGTCAACCATGTTTCGATGGCCGATCGTACATGGGCTAACGGGGCTATGGCGGTGGTGTCACCAGGACGTGGTGGATTTCCGACCGGCAATCGGATCTCCTATAAAATACCACATGAGCCCGACGACGGCACCATGACGCGGCGTGTGTTCCCCGCCACAAAAGGGGACAACAGCCACAGGATTACATGGACTCCTGAGACAGTACCCCGTACTTCCGAATGGCGAATGAGCTCTCAACAGCCACCGGCAACCATGCAACTTACTGTTGCCTTGCAGACTGCGCTTGGATGTGCAAAGGCTAGAGGTGCGTCCTCGATCAAAGAGCCGAGTGGTGAGGGGACACCACTTGTACCAAATTCCCAAGAAACTCCATGAAATGGAGCCGGCTTATCCTCTAAAAGGAGTCAGCCGCAGTAAAGTAAATTAAAGTAAGAATATAATAAGACTGATTGGGTTTTATAGCCGAAAGCTTAATGATCGAGAAAAACTTTATGATACTCTTGGAAAAGAGCTTCTTGCTGTGTATGCCGCAGTGCTACCTTTTGAGAATTATTTAGACGGTCATCAGTTCAAATTATTGACAAATCACAAACCGTTGATCAGCATACTTTGTAAAACAGCGAGGCTTTATTACTCCCACAAGTTGAATTCCAAAATTACCTGGTTAGCAGAATTTGATTTCACTGAGTCTCATAATGCTGGTAAAGAGAATTTGGTAGCCGATGCACTTAGCAGACCGAATAAAGCAGATTTCGAACTGATACATCAAGGTCCATTGAAGAATCTAGATGATTCTCCAAACAATTTAGTAAATCAAATCAAGGAAGCGCAAGGATTGGATCCCTTTACATTAGTTTTTCCCAAGAGACAAGGATATGTTTGCAAGTGCCTCAGTGACAAGTGGTTCTAATGCGAAACGTCCAGAAATTAACAACGACCATATCCAACAATTAAACGATATGGGACATCAGACCATAAAAGCCACCATTCGATTAGTTAACGATAGATATTTATGGCCGCACATGTCTAAAGACATATGGGTATGGGTAAGAATCTGTGACAAATGTCAAACGTGTAAGGTGTGGAGACATACCAGAACCGATTTGCAGAATATTTGGATACCAACTGGACGGTAGATCGTTTTAGTCGCCAATTCGAATTAGCGATTTTGAAAGATATGACAGCGCAAGAAGTCTTGTTTGCGTTTCTACATAATTGAATATTGCGTTTTGGTGTTCCGGAAAGGGTCATTAGTGATCGCGGTAGTCAATTTATGTCAGAGCCTTTCGTAAGATCTCTCAATATCTTGGGAACAAATGTATTGCATTCTAGCGCATACAATTCACGGGCAAATGGGATAGTAGAAAGACTGCATCGTGAACTGAAAGCTGCGTTAAGATGTACTAGTGGAACAAGCTTGATACACGATCTTCCTATAGTATAACTTACCATGGGCAACAGATTTAAGGAACAATTAGGAACTTCAATAGTAGAATTTGTATGTGGAGAACCATTAAGTTTGCCTGGAGATCTTCTAATAGAAACTCCAAGTAGTCTTGATAGGGCTTTTAACTATGCAGATTGGTTTGTAGGAGCACTAAGAGATAAGATATGTCGTTTGGCTATGACCAAGACTTGAAAAGCAAAACCCAAGTGCCATATGTCCTCTGATCCAAGATCGGCTTTGCATGTGTATGTAACTAATGAAAATAGGAAGAACTGCCCGACACCATTTTACAAAGTACCATATAAGATCAAGAGGATGATTGGCAAGAATGTCGTCATAGAGGTAAATGGCATTGCGGATTGTGTTACTTTGTATCGTTGCATTCCCCAGTTTATCTGGATTAATGTTAGGACAGAATTACCAGATGACTTAAATGACCATCGTTCCATGGACGAATCTGATGAGAGCAATCCAATCACGCACAAACAATAATTCAAAGAGCAACTTTCACAAGACCCGTTGTTGAACACATCGACATCATGTTCTACCGAGTTACAAGATCATAACGTTTTGCCAACGTCAGGCGAATTAGCAGTGCCAGTGACAACTGTACAGGGCGCGATGTCGACGTCAGGAGCAGGGCAGAATTACCAGAGGAGTTGAATGACCATCGTTAGATGGACGAATGTGATGTGTGCAATCCAATCACACAGGCACATAATTCAAAGCAGCGACTTTCACAAGACGCGTTGTTGAACACATCGACATTATGTTCTACCGAGTTACAAGATCATAACGTTCTGTCAACGTCAAGCGAATTAGCAGCGCCAGTGCCAATTGTATAAGTCGCTATGTCAAAATCAGAGACGACATTATGAACAATTCGTTCAGGAAGAGTACAACGTAAGCCAAAGAACAATTATTACGTCTATTATAAGGCGTTTTTTAGAAGTTGGTGTATGTAGAGGAAGATATTTCCTCCGAAAAAATTAGTGTGATAATTATTGATAAATTTCAACAACCTTGGCTGATTGAAACGAATATTATTTAAAATGTATGTTTTTTTTGTTTATTTTCTAGAACTTTCTTTGTTTAAATACTTGACAGCAAATATACTTTTGAATTGTGCGTAATTTCAGATTTTGGTAATTTGTACTTGACTGGCCTGATTTTCCTCAACAAGCTGCATTTGTTTCTTTTCTTCAATTTTCGATTATAACTACTGAATTTTCACAATTTACACCTGCTATCATTTGGTCTTTTGAATCGTACATATTGGGGACGTTCTGGAACAGGTAATTTAATAATTCTGTTTTTCGCGTCTTATTTCTTTCCAGGTTATTTGATCGGATGTTTTGCTACGTAAGAAGTAAACAGTCCATTGTCTAACATTAAGTTATCAAATTAATATTTAAGTACGATCAGCATGGAAGCTAATCTTATGTTTGAGGACACAAGCAAGTTAGCTCAAGATAGAGCATACATGAATTTAATAGATGTGAACGAGAATTCTAACTTATCAGATTCAAATTGGTGTATTTAGACTGAAAACGATTTGGTACTTATTAACTAATAGGTATGGAGCCTCTAAAGAGATATGTAAACACCGGCTACATGTAAATGCCGTGTGACGTTACAACATCGTTAAAGGCCGTGGATAATGAGAGACAGTTACTGTAGGTGGTCATTATCAAGGCCAAAATTGCGTTCTCCGACAAATTTCGAGAAACTAAACAATAATTGATTGCGCGGGTGGTGGTAACAATTCTTTAAATCAAAATTGCTAGCTTGAAGTTAACACCAATTCCATTTGATTTAACCAGTCGTCGAACAACATAACAAAACTACCACCAGTCGCAACGCACTGACGCGTTTCGACCTTCCATGATCATCATCAGAGTACGACGGCAAACTGACTAGCAAGGATCAAACCGCATTGCATATATATGGTGAGCAAAATTATACATGCGGCTCTCACCTTTAGTAATCGCGCATATATTGTGCAAGAATAGAAATATCGGCTGCACAATTTCTATGTACTCACGAACATTAATTGTTTGCAGCTTTTGCCAAATAAATATGTATAGACAATACAATTGAAAAATTAATTGATTGCGCTGATGACGACTGGTTAAATACAATGGTATTGGTGTTTACTTTAAGCTAGCAAACTTGATTTAAAGCATTGTTACCACCACCCGCGCAATCAATTATTGTTAAATTGTATTGTCTTTATATGTATATGTGACGAAAGATGCAAACAATTAATATTCGTGACTGTATAGAAAATGTGCAGCCGACATTTCCAGTCACGTACAATGTATGCACGGCTACTAGATGTGAGAGCCGCATATCTAATTTTGCTTTCCATATATATGCAATGCGGTTTGATCCTCGCAAGTCAGTTTGCCGTCGTACTCTGTTGATGATCGTGGAAGGTCGAAACGCGTCAGTGCGTTGCGACTGGCGGTAGTTTTGTTATGTCGTTCGACGACTGGTTAAATAAAATGGGATTGGTGTTTACTTCAAGCTCGCAAAATTGCTTTAAAGAAATTCCGAAAAGGTTTTGTATTGGATCGGACTTGGCATCTCAGATGCTCTCTTATGGTACTGACGATAGGGCCTATTCATCCTAGACACTTGAGGCTGACTCTGGTTGACTGGCTGGTGCTCCTTCTTGTGGATGCACGGGGACAAGTAGAGTTCTCGAAATCAGAGAGTTGAGTAATTGTGTCAAGCCTCCGTATTGTCTTGTTAAAGATCGGCGGAAACACCGTGTTGGCTGGCACATGTAGATGTCCGATTGAAGGATAATCAATCATGTATGACTAGTTGTGCAGCAACAAGAAGATTGGTGTGACTGAAGTCCAAGTAACTAGGTGACACAGCGGGTTAACCACAAGTCCAGAAGTTTATAGGCCAACAGTCAAATAGAGAAAGCGACAAAAATCACGCGTAGTGCATGGGACGCAAATGTCAAGCGTGTGTGATTTTCATGGTAAATGCACCGTGCTTATAAACTTGGGCAAGAGTAAGGTTGCACGCCATTTGTTAATGGCAAATTTCGCATGTTTAAATTGGTACCGCGTAAATAAAATTTAAGTTTTATTTAGGCAACATTTCAGCGAAATGATCTGAGCCTTTACAGATATAATGTAACCGTGGAGGATATTTAATTTGTTGAAGAAAAATTAATTCCTCATATAAATATAAATCAAATTTTATTTTTAAACATTTGATGTTATCTCTGGTTTCATAAAACAATGTCTTTTAAGATGTTATATGCTATAATTTACCTTTGTACACATTATCGAAGATTTTGACTTGTTTTTGGTGGTATTTATCTGAGAAGCTTGTTGAGATTTTGGGCTGCGTGGTTCTGGTTTGAGACACTTTTCTAATAAAGTATTGAAGTTTGTAACGAAATTATTATTCTTAATTTAATTTTCTGAAAGGATTTCAAATTTGCTTTAGAGAATTGACGTTGATATTTGTTTTCAATGTCTCCAAATTCATCCTGTCATCTGAGGTAATCGGTGAGACGGTGAGCACACTTATTATCAGAATAAATATATTGTAATAAATCTTAATTTTACATTATGGCCTACAATGATAGAACTGAAGGTACAGAGCAATTAGCAGGACGGTTTTAGAAATGTAGCTTAAGAAATAGTTCTGAGGGATTCTGTTGTACCAAATTAGATGATAATACTACATATATGGATTATCCGAGCCTGGAATCTCAGAGGCTCTCCTGTGGTAGTGACCGAATTGCCTCTACAAAAATTGGCGACCGCACCAGAATCTTTTATGCAGAAAGGTGTGGTCTAGATGATTGTGTCAGCAGCAATTCCATGGATAGAAATGCTACGCGATGTAGTTTGGATGAAACTAAAGAAGGAAATTTTCAACAGTGGTAGGGCAAATTCTTGGGGCCAAAGGCCAACTTCCAAGCACAGGGGAGGCGAATCACGATAGGGTGTTGAAAGACCATGCAGGTGGCAAACTTTGCATCGTGAATATGCCGGGCTTGGTAAGTGTCAGGGATAAAGATATATGTTTCCACGGTTGGGTGGTCCCTGATGGAAAGAAATTACTCGCCTTGTGGCCCCATGTAAGTCGCTGGAAAACTAGTTGAACCCCCGCTAGTAGGAGCCATAGGAGGGTTGAGCATGCAAAGCTCCAGGAAATGCATATTAGAGGCATTCTATAATCATCAAAGCCAGGTTTGAAAGCTTCGATGGAAGAAATGCGCAGTAAATCAATTAGATTTAGGCTGGAAAGTAATCGTGAAGAGGTTGCTGGCTATAGCAACAATATGTTCGTCATAATGGACGAACAATCTGGGTTAAAATTTTTAATAGACACGGATGCAGAAATGAGCAAAGTTCGATCCAATGTGGTGAAAATTGATAGCCCCACATTCGATTATCAATTATTGTCTGCAAATGGAATCCCAATTGATGTTAAGGGAGTTAAAGAACTTTTAATGACGTTGTGACAGAAATTGCCATTTACTTGGAATTATCTGGTCGATGATATAAAGGATAACACCATTGGGATGAATTTTTTGATTCATTTTAACGTCGTTTTAGATCCCAAATTTAGGAACATTGGATAAGTCACTGGGATTGTGACTTATGCTGAGACTGGGACCTCAGTAGTTAAGTCAGTGAGACTACCCAGATATGTAGTCTCCGATGACTTGGTGCATGTCATCGAGAAACACCTGGGATGTGTTTCTACCCTTCAATGCTAAGCGGAATGGTTTGAAGTCAGGCTTAGAACACCAAATCAAGTTGGTGGAACCACTACCCTGTTCAATGAAGGCTCAAACGTTATTAAAAGTTAAACAATTGTCTGCAATTGAAAAATTTAAGCTGTTAAGAGAAGAAGGTATTTGTAGGAGATCAAATTCTAACTTTACATCTCAAATTGTGATATATCCCAAAACTGAACCGGGTCAATGTATTGCGTTTGTGGTAATTATCGTCTATTGAACTCTGTAACGAAATGTGATTCGTATTCTCTACTGAACCAGAGTACTTTGCTCAGGGAAATAATTGGGTATGAGGTTTATTTTATGTTAGATATGCAGAAAGCGTATTTTCAAGTATCTATGGCGGCAGAATCTATACCACTCACTGCAATGGGATTTCCTGAGGGAGGATTGCATTAATTATTATACAGGTGTTTGATCTGGAGTATGCGAGCCAGATATTCCAACGTCAGATGAAGGTGGTTCTACAACAATAACAATTTGCTAGATTTTATATAGATGACATCATTATATGTAGTCAATCTACGGAGGAGCACCAGGAGCAATTGGACGCTCTGTTATCTAAGCTGGAACATTATGGGTTGGTAGTCAAGCTAGAAAAGAGCAGGATTGATCGTTCGACTGTTTCAATTTTTGGACACTCCATTTCCAAGGATGGAATGAAATCCTTGGAAGATAAGGTCCAGGCAATGAAAGATTTGCGAGAACCAAGAACTATACGTCAATTGCGTAGATTTTTGGGGATGATCAGGTATGATCGCCAAACTAGACAATTAGTTCGTGAACGGAGCACAACGAAGAAGTCCTGGCCTATTAATTTTAGCCAAGACAACAAAGAGAAATTCGAGAGAGCCAAGGATCTGTTAAGTCAAATTACTATATTAGCATCTGTGGATTGGTCTAAGACATTTGAGCTGATCACAGATGCTTCCAATGTAGCCATAGGAGCAGTGTTACATCAGAGGGATAATGGTATAGTAAAACCGATAGGATTCTATATTCGGAAATTCAAAGATTGTGAGAGGCGATAAGACACGCTTGGAAAGGAGTTACAAGCGGTTTTTTATACAGTGCTGCATTTTTGCACTACCTAGATGGACATAAGTTTATGTTATTAAGTATCCTAAGGAAGACGAATAGGCTTAATTATTCTCAACGGGTGAATTCACAAATAACCCGACTCGCAGAATTTGATTTTATCATTACTCATATCCCAAGAAAAGAGAATGTGATGGCAGATACTCTCAGTTGACAAAAATATCCGATGAAGATAGGCTTAGTTCGGAGTTACTCGTATGCTCTGTCGTGTCTTCTAACTATTTTTTGCAGCAATTGATAGAAGAAAATCATTTTGATCCTTTAGTAGCTATGGTGGAAAAGAAGTCCGCGTATATACGCAAGAAAATTGAAGATAATGGGTTACTATGTGAAATTTCCAGAAGCCAGCCTAGATCCCATGTACTGTTAGAATTAGTGTATAAGGTAATTTAACAGCTGCATGAATTTTGTCATCCTTCTATTAAGGCAACTATCAGGATGGTCATTGATAGATATGGATGGCATAAGATGTCTAAATACATAAACGTTTAGGTGAGGACATATGCCCGGTTTCAAAATTGTAAAGTTTGGCGTCTTACTAAAACCTAAGTTAAAACGATTGGCATACCAGCAGGTCATTTCAGGCATGTACATATTGACATACTAGAAAGGCCCGAAATATCTGGCCAGAAGTATTTGCTTTCGACAGTTGATCGTTTCACTCGTCAGTTCGAAATAGCAATCCTGAAGGTAATGACAGCTCAAGAATTCTTACTTATAGAAACAAAAAAAGAAAGAATTAGACATGATAAAAAAACTAGCTGACTTGGGAATTTAAAGACCCCAAGAAAGTGATAATTTAATCGGGACTAATAGAATAGTAAACCTATCAACATTAAATCTTAAGAATGATCAAGTTGAACTACTTTACCGTGGTTTAAACATGACTATTCCTAATGAAAGATCGGTTAGAAATTAATTAATTACTGAGGCTGTCAAAACGGTACAACATCTTTCGGATAATTATAGGGTGAAATTTGAATTAGACGTTGCCTCAATGGTTTTAACACACCAAAAGGATAAAGTTAAGCCTAAATATGAAATTAAACGTCTCAGAAAGGATTTAGTATCAAATAATGTAATATGTCTTAAGGCGGATAAAGTTGGAGCTACAGTTCTGATGAATCAATCTGATTATAACAATAAAATGATAGATCAGTTAAGTAATGCTGAAGTATAAACTAAAATAACAAAAGACCCTACTGATATGTTACAAGGGAAAGTAAAATTATTAATCAATAACATGATTGCTAATGAGGAATTGGATTCGATGCGTGGTAACACTCTCATTCAAAGAGATACGGATGCACCCAGAGTTTATGGTTTAGTTAAAATGCATAAACCGGGTAATTCTTTAAGAATTATAGTGAATGTACAACACTCCCCAACATATAAAATTTCAAAGTTTTTGTGCCATAGAATAAGAAAATATTCCTATTTCTTAGAACATACTTTGCTTAACTCATATCATTTGGTTGAAATTGTTGATAAATGTGTACTAGATGAAAAGGATAGATTAGTAAGCTTAGATGTAGTATCTATGTACACAAATATACCGATACCTGAGGCTCTGGATTGTTTTAGACGTTTCCTAGTTGATCACCCATTAATATTAGAAGGAAGCAAAATGACGTTAGGGAACGTCATGGAGATGATGTGTATTTGTATGTCCTCCACTTATTTTAAATTTCGGAATGAATTTTATAAACAAATTCGAGACGTTCCTTTGTCGGTCCCAATAGCTAATATCTTTATGCATTATTTGGAAAATAATCTGTTGGATAAGACTCCACTGAAACCAAAATTGTACCTACGTTTCTTGGATGACATTAATGATCTGGAACCATGGTGATAATGAAATGGTAAATTTCTTAAATTTAGCTAATCGAATGAGCGAACTCCAATTTACCATAGAAAGGGAATCATCAGGTGAATTACCAATTTTGGATGTCAAATTAATTAGAAATGGTGAGAAATTGGGAATAGATATTTATAGGAAGGATAATTACTCAGGAATCCTTCTTAATTTTAAGTCCAATTATCCGTATCTTATGAAAGTCGGTATCTAAAAGTCATTAACACTAAGAAGTCTCAAGTTAACAGATATAAGGCATAGGAAGTTAGAAGTAGGTATACTACGTAATATATTCAAGGATAAAGGTTAACCTCTACATTTAATAGATGCAACAACGATGGACGTCGTGGAAAAATTTAAACCTATTTTGAGGTACATAAAAGTGGATAAGGAGAAGGATGAACGGAAGGTCATGGTATTACAATTTAACAATAATTGATTGCGCGGGTGGTGGTAACAATTATTTAAATCAAGTTTGCGAGCTTGAAGTAAACACCAACTGGTTAAATACAATGGGATTGGTGTTTACTTCAAGCTCGCAAACTTGATTTAAATAAAGGTCATGGTATTACCGGACTCTATACTAAATAGGAAAGTGAAATCCTTAGCTTTAAAATACAATATAAGGACCGTTTTAAAACAACCCCTTACACTAGGCACTATACTCCGTAACCAAAAAGAAAAGATTGAACCATTAGACACTTCAGGAGTGTATGAGATCCCATGCAATGATTGTAGTCTCAAGTATGTTGGTGAGACCATGCGTCCAATCAAAGTAAGAAGAGGTGAACATAAAACTGCGTGTAAATATGGACATATTGCTAAATCAGATCTTGCTCGTCATGTAGTGGAGACTGGGCATACTATCGACTGGGAGGAATGCAAACACATAGCAATATGTAGTCGTAATAGGGTGACAAGATTGATTAGGGAATCTAGAGAAATTAAATCTAGGGATGATATTATGAATGAAACAGCTGTTGAAAAATCTTTAGGTCCGATTTGGAATACTGCACTAGCTAATGGAAGGAAAAGGCGATTGCATGAATTGGTAACTGAAGCTAGCTCCAGTAAAAGATTAAGAACATCAGATTAAGATTGACTAATTAGTGGGCTTTTATTCAACAAATGAATAAACAATTATTATTAATATAGTCTTCAAAATTTCATCTCTAACTATTCATTTGATTTTAAAACAAATAGTGATTTCAACCTTAATTTTCTGTTTTACACCCCCACCCTAACCATTGGAAATATTCTAATAATACAATAGTTATAAGTAATAATTTGTCTGACGCGTGCAAAGGGTAAATTAATGTCTATTGACTGCAGTTTCATTTAGATGTACGTACATGTGTATCATTTATATTTTAACGAAGTTTTTTTAGTTATGTATACACATACACACGCACATGCGTGGTGTGCGCCTATTTAATGGCATGCCAATAACTGTTATTAACTTGTCTATCTTGAGTGCAACCCAAGTGGTTCGAATTGAAATTTAACATGTGCATTGGTCTTTCGGAATCCGAGTTTTTTTCACTCATGGCATCTTTTTATGACGAGTGTTTCTGAATTATTGGTCTCCCCCCACCTGAAATTGAGGCCATGTGACACGCGAATATCTAATAAAAGGTCAGTCTGAAGTATAAATATTATGGCTAGAGGAAATAACACGCTTGCTTTATTAGTTTTGTTTGTTAAACTTGTGATGTAAAATGCAACTGTTGAAGGCTATCGTTAAGTTTATTCGAAATATTTTAGCAAAAGAAAACAACTAGAACAATGAACGCTGCGTTAGCCAAAACGCAGATCAGGTAAGTCTTACTAAAGTTCTTGCACAATTGGGTATTGC
Organism: Eudiplozoon nipponicum; assembly: GCA_029291075.1. Taxonomy (NCBI): domain Eukaryota; kingdom Metazoa; phylum Platyhelminthes; class Monogenea; order Mazocraeidea; family Diplozoidae; genus Eudiplozoon; species Eudiplozoon nipponicum. The sequence goes on along the minus strand of JAQBSW010000804.1, from coordinate 57,027 downwards.
AATATGGTGTACCGGTAAGGGTAACTAGTGATCGTGGTATTCAGTTTATGTCTGAACTATTTATCAGATCATTGAATACTATGGGAATGGAAGTACGACACACATGTGCATATAATCCCAGATCTAATTGGAAACCGGAGAATGAGTAAACAAATTAAACATCAGGGTGTATGCAGAGGTTAATAAATTCGTTGGAGATCAATTAGCTCCTCATACAAAAATAAATGAAATTTTATTTTTAGACATTTGATGTTATCTGTGGTTTCATAAAACAATGTTTTCTTAGATGTTGTAATATGCTGGAATTTTCCTTTGTACACACTGTCGAAGATTTTGACTTGTTTTTGGCGATATTTATTTGAGAGGCTTGTTGAGATTTTGAGGTGCGTGGTACACTTTGCTGCAGGGTTCTGGCTTGAGACACTTTGTTAATAAAGTATTGAATTATGTAAAGAAATTATTATTCTTAATTTAATTTTCTGAAAGGATCTCAAATTTGCTCCACGGATTTGACGTTGATATTTGTTTTCAAGGTCCCCAAAATTTATCCTGTCATCTGAGGTTATCATCAAAACGGTGAGAACACTTATTGTCATAATAAAAATATTTTAATAAATCTTATTTTTACATTATGGCCTACAATGATAGAAATGAGGGTACAGAGCAACTAGCAGGACGGCGTAAGAAATGTAGTTTAAGAGTTAGTTCTGAGGGATTCTGTTGTGCCGTATTAGATGATAATACCACATATGGATTATCCGAGCCTAGCATCACAGCGGCTCTCTTATTGTAGTGACCAGAGTGCCTCTACATAACGGCACAAATTATATCGCCGAAATATTGTTAAAATTAAAATAAAATAAGCTGTACTAACGAGAACGCGTAAAACTACAATTGACCAATTGCATGCGAATTCGCATCTATATATAATAGAATAGAATTGTAGAGGAAGATATTTCCTCCGAAAAAATTAAAGTAACAGTTATTGATAAATTTAAACCACCGTGGCTTATTGAATCAAATATTATTTAAAAAGAAAATATTCGTTTAATTTCTATAACATTTTTTGAGAAAATACTTTGCTGTATATGTACTTTTGAATTGAGCGTAATTCGAATTCCGGAATTCTGTAACTGTTCTGGTGTGACTTTCTTTAGCAAGCTGCATTTGATATTTTATTTCTTAGTTTTGGTTTTACAAATTCCGATCTTCACAATATAATACTGTATCTAATTTCTGTTTTGAATTGTGCTTATTGGGAACGTTCAGGAGCAGGTAATTTAATAATTTTGTTTTCGCGTGTAATCTCTTTCATAGCTATTGACTCTGGTGTAGGAGTATTTTTGCGGGGTAGCTATCTAGTTCGTGATTCTGTACCCTTCCTACATATCCATGGTGGCTATTATTACTACCCGTACTCATGATCAGTCTCTGATCTTTTTCGGATGGTTGATGTGAGAAGGCAAAAATGAGTTATCACAAGTATATTGTACACAATGTTGCAAATAGAAATAGAATTCACAGTTAGTCCAAATTGACCATGTTCTGGTCGGCAATAAAAACAAATTTTAACACAAATGAATGTCTTAAACACCAGTCACAGTTAAACTAAATTGTCCGTCTTCTAGACGGCAAAAGTTAAAATGAAACATATTTTGCACACAAGCAGTTATTCTTACACAAATGTCTGAATTGAAATGAATACATGCAACCGATTGAAAATACATGATGATATGAACATAGTCACTGTTAAAAGTTGTCACTGAAAATGAATGTGTGTAATCCGTGTAAAGACTTCAATGACAAAAACGCACAAATATTTAGTTCACTGTTTGCAATGTTTTTAACTCATGTCATTATAATAATCCATTATTCTCTGAAATTCGGATAGGCATAATTAGATGTGAACAGTAAATCCTTCGCGTAAACTGCGAATAATCCAACTGAGCGAAATAAATCCACTGTGACACAATAGTCCACCGCGTGATCCACGCGGATCGCGGTATATTTAATAAAAACCCTATTAATTACAAATAAAATTGCAGTTCAAGAAATCTCAATTAAAACTGCTTGAAAATAACAGATATTGTTTCTAAAATCACAGTTAAGAGAAATATTGTGTAAGAACAGAGTTAGATTATTTGACCTTAAAGAGCACTGTATTTGTCAAAATCGAACATCGTTGGGTTGTAACGCGGAGCCGCGTGTTACACTGGTGTTGTGATACGCAAGAAGTACAGAGTCGTCGCCTATTACGAAATTAATTAAATATATATTTAAGTTCGATTAACATGGAGGCAAGTCTTAATTTCCATAACACTGATAATTTGGCACAAGATATTTTAGATATGAACTTAATAGATGTGGGAAATAAAACAAACTTATCAGGTTCATATAGGTATAACAAGATTGAATCAGACTTGGTGTCTATGGGGTTTTCATTGACTAAAAGTGTTGGAGCCTCAACAGAATAGATTATGGTTATTTGGTTTCAAACCTGCTCTTTCAGTATGGCATCGCGTGTAGGTGTTCGTGCTCCTGGCACTGATAGTTCTGATTTTCGACACCGTGAGCGCGTAGCAGCGCAATATAACCAAGGACCTCTTTTCAAGCGTCGCCTGAAGCTTATTTACATTTTACTCTTTCTAATATGGTTCTGTTTCGCGGTACGAATGACTCCAGATGTGTGCCGATACTTTGGCATCAGAACTAAAGCGTACATTAAAAAGTGGCCGTTTCCGCATGCCGACTATTGGGAATACTTTTGGAGCATAGGGAGTATTTTGCCAGCAATAGCAGGTTTTCTGTCGCTCAATCGAAATCGTGTGCTGCTATTGCAAATTTCAATGATTGGAATCCTTCTCTTCGGCATCGGTCCGGTGTGCGTTGGCGCCGTTTTGAAGGCCTATGATCTGATGGACTTTTATCAGACCCAGCATTCCCGATACAAGCTGTTCAGCCTGCCCTACATTGTGCTGCTTTATGTTTTTCTCTCGGCTTGCATTCAGGTGCACGCCTTCCCCATGTACTACGCCTGGCGGCTGCTGTCCCTTTGGTATCTGGTCTTCAAGAAGGCACGATAGATGCCATCATTGTTGTTCTGTACCAGCCTTAGGTTTTTCTACTTTTAAGAAAAAGTTTAGCAGTGCACCAATAAACTGGCGCGCCGTTTTCGCATTCTGGTTAGGTGATGTTGCTGGTTTTTTTAGTGAAACGTTTCTTTACTGTTTGCTGTCATTTTAACAAATTATGTAACTGTTTCCCAGTCGTTTTGAATTTCTAGTTTATTTATTTGCAATTCCGTAATTTCGTCTGTTCTCGCTTTTACTGCAATAAATAAAAGTGTTTGTCAAAATCTATTTGTGAATATCGGTTTACGCTAGGCATGTTTGGCTGCAAAATGTGGATAAGGTTTGAAATTTCTTTATTTCGCTGACTTCTTCCGAAATCGTGGTTTGCGTGACGCTCTCATTCTCCTTTTCTCTCTCTCTCTCCTACTCTCTCTTCCTCTGTCCTCCGCGCCTCGCTTTCCATTTCATTTTGTCGTGTGTCTACCTAGCCTAGTGCTAGTTTTCGACTGCAGCCTAACCATTTTTTGCTGTTCGGCCAGACGATGGGCCGATGACTGCCCGGTCTAGTTTTTTTTAACTACCCGCTTAGCTTCCTCCTCGCCTCCTGTTTACGAACATTATTTCGTCACGTGGAGTGCACATCATCCTCTTAAAATTTTGCTTTAAGAGGTCTGTACTGTCAGTGGGAATGAAAATTTATGGCTCTTTTGTTTAACTTATTTAATTCAACCAGGAGCGCATTTCCATTACGCAAAGAGGTACTATTTACAGCACCCTAATAACTGAATTATAAATATCATATATATTTCCCAATGTGTACACACGTACAGAGAGCATGTTTAGACTTGCTTCAATTTGGTGCGTCAATTTTTCTTATTTTTAACTTATTAATTTTCATCTGCCCTGTAAGTTTAAAAAACTATTAATTACCTATATTAATAGTCTAAAAATATTGGTGCATATCAATGGTTATTCATATTAGGCTTCAGGTTGACGGCCTTTTGTGTAGTCCAACAATGATGGATTGCACGGGTGGTGACCACAGTTAATTAAATCAAGTTCGCAACCTTTATTTAAATTATCTCGTGTGTAACTTTAAATCGAGATTATTTCGGATTTGACCGCATTTTTCTTGTGCGGGACAATTGTTAGCACTCATAGGTCGGCAAAATCTTGAACCTTTTATCTTTTCAGATGATGTAATTTTTGGCCTCAGTTGATGGGTTCTCACTTGTCCCTTCTCCTTTAAGCCTTCAATTAGCTGATTGTCTGAAAGCGCTTTAGGATCAAGATCCGCCATTGATCTTTTACAAATATTTCGAGACGTTATTTCCAGTCTCATCTTCAGTGTTGACACAATACGCACAGGAGTAAAACACAACTTGTGGCAAATGTGGTATCCTCATTCAAGACAGATATATTTATATATATTTTAATTGTCTTCCTAATATCCGGTCTTCATACCTAGTCTCTAATACTCAAATGTATACAAAAACTTATCCCTGTCCCCCTCCGCGCACATATCTACCTATAAACATGTGTATTTTAACTATAAGCACACCTAATGGATTGACATACACGCCTATCAATGATGTCTATATTTTAATTGCTGTACCGGACGCATAGAAAGATCAACAAATTTTGAATTCTATATTGCTGTAATCCTCACCTGCCCCCCAGTTCACCTAATTCCATCCAGCTTGCAATCGGTTATATACAGAGAGATTAAAAAACTATTGAAACTCTATAGAGTATTATTCTATCATTTTGACAAGACCGAATACGGAAGTTACACTAACTAAATCGTCTTTCCGCTCAGTACACATTTATACTCATATCCTATATGAATTAGTTTCTATATTAAAATATCGTATATATCTATATATATAGATAAACATATAAGCAACTATGTGGGTTACTCCCACATCTTTTATAAATATCTATATATCTAAATATAACTATACCTACGTGTATACACTATATATATCAGCAATCTTTTATATTTTAATTTTATTTTTACTTATATATTTGTACCCACATCTTATAAAATATCCATTTACACATATGTCCACACGCTATCTATGTATATATATATATAGATAAGCATATAAGCAACTATGTGGGTTCATCCCACATCTTTTATAAATATCTATATATTCATCGTGTATATACCATATATATAATATGAATTTCATACAAGCAACACTGTGAGTCCCGCAACGGATAAATTATATCAGTAAAACACTTTATATATCTATTTTATTGTCTATCTATATACTTCTATATATATATATGTAGATATATGTATCTATAAGCAGTTGAAATAGGTTCTTTGAAATTCAACCACTTACAATTTATATGTATATATAAATATCAAAAGCATATATATCTTCCCGTCTACACCTCATATATATATATATATATATATACATAATGCCTATCTCAATTCACATAAGCAACCATGTGAGCTTTTCCCACCTTATATATAAAATCTAAATATTCTTCTACATATATATTGTGAATATCTAAATAAGCATTTAAGCAACCATGTGAGTTCACCCCACATCTTATATGAATATTTGGAATCATCCATATATATGTATTTGCGAAATATAGATGCCCATATTTGTTAAATATATTTAGATAAATATATAAGCAACAACGTGAAATTCTCTCACATCTTATATAAATTGAAATGTTCATCATATATATACATATATAACTATAGCCATATTACCGCCCTCTAACTCCATCTAATTCGTTCTGTTTTCTCCCCTTTCATAGTCGTGGTCTCTTATTTAGATTTATTGTTAGCTCTGATTCCTCTAATCTACGTTTCTTTCCATTAGAGAAGGCTTCATTGAATATTGGGCCTAATGATTTTTCTACACATGTCATATTCATGACGTTCATTCCTGATTTTATTTCAATTGATTCTCTAATCAACCTGGTTAATCTATTTCGGTTACATAGTGAAATCCGTTTACAGCCGTCCCAGTTTATTTGATGACCTGACTCCATTGAGTGTCTGGCTAGATCCGATCTATTACTATGTCTGTATTTGCATGGAGTCTTATGTTCACCTCTACGTACCTTTATTGGACGCATGGTTTCACCTATATACCTAAGATTGCAATCTTTACAAGGTATCTCATAAACCCCTGATGTGTTAAGAGGTTCTATTTTTTCTTTTTGATTCGGTAACTTATTGCCTATTGTAACTGTTTGTCTTAACACTGTTCTTATGTTGTATTTTGTTGCTAATATCCTAATCTTTCTACTTAATTTGGAGTCTGGTAGAACCAGAGTTCTGTGCTTATCTTCATTCTGATTATCTAAATCTCCTGTCCGTTTCTCCTGTTTTATTCTTCTCTTAAATCGAAATAATGTCTCCTTTATGATTTTCTCAGTTAATTTTTCCGGATAACCATTTATCCTGAATATTTCTTTCAATTTCATTAGTTCTTTATCCCTATATTTTAAATCCACTATTTTAAGACTTCTTATTATCATAGATTTTAGAATGCCTATTTTCATCCCAAACGGGTGATTAGAGCAATAATTCAGGAGGATACCAGAATAAGTATCCTTCCTATAAATATCTTTCTCTAATGTCTGACCCATTCGTTTTAATTTTACATCTAGAAACGATAATTCTTCTTTGTTTTCTTTTTCCAATGTGAATTTTACCTCTCCCAGTTGATTAGCTAAATACAGAAAATTCTCCAACTCATTGTCCCCGTGATTCCAAATTAGGAAGATATCATCTAGGAATCTTAAATATAAGCATGGTTTGAGGGGAGATCTAAGTAGGAGATTTTTTTCTAAATAATGCATATAAATATTAGCGACTGGGACTGATAATGGTTGTCCCATAGGAACACCTTTAACTTGAAGGTAGAATTCATTTCTAAATATAAAGTTTGTAGAGGACATACAAATTTTTAACATTTCCATAATACTACATTTTACTCCCTTCTAGTATTTCAGGGTATTCAGTTAGGCAACGTTGGACACACTCTAATGCAACCTGTACTGGAATGTTCGTATGCATAGATACCACATCCAGGCTTGCCAGTTAAAACTTTAATTAATCAAATGATCGGATCTGGGGAATTGGATTCAGTACTTGGTAAATCATTAATACAAAGAGATTCACTCTCTCCCAGAGTGTATGGTCTAGTAAAAATTCATAAAAAAGATAATCCACTTAGGTTAATTGTCAATGTCCAGAATTCTCCAACTTATAAAATGTCCAAATTTCCGTGCCATAGAATAAGAAAATACACCTATTTTCTAGATTATACATTAAAGAATACTTATCACTTTACTGATATTATTAGTAAATATAAATTATTAGAGAATGATAAACTGGCAAGCCTGGATGTGGTATCTATGTATACGAACATTCCGGTACAGGTTGCATTAGAGTGTGTCCAACGTTGCCTAACTGAATAACGTGAAATATTAGAAGGTAGTAAAATTATGTTAAGTAGTATTATGGAAATGTTTACAATTTGTATGTCCTCTACATACTTTATATTTAGAAATGAATTCTACCTTCAAGTTAAAGGTGTTCCTATGGGACAACCATTATCAGTCCCAGTCGCTAATATTTATATGCATTATTTAGAAAAAAATCTCCTACTTAGATCTCCCCTCAAACCATGCTTATATTTAAGATTCCTAGATGATATCTTCCTAATTTGGAATCACGGGGACAATGAGTTGGAGAATTTTCTGTATTTAGCTAATCAACTGGGAGAGGTAAAATTCACATTGGAAAAAGAAAACAAAGAAGAATTATCGTTTCTAGATGTAAAATTAAAACGAATGGGTCAGACATTAGAGAAAGATATTTATAGGAAGGATACTTATTCTGGTATCCTCCTGAATTATTGCTCTAATCACCCGTTTGGGATGAAAATAGGCATTCTAAAATCAATGATAATAAGAAGTCTTAAAATAGTGGATTTAAAATATAGGGATAAAGAACTAATGAAATTGAAAGAAATATTCAGGATAAATGGTTATCCGAAAAATTAACTGAGAAAATCATAAAGGAGACATTATTGCGATTTAAGAGAAGAATAACACAGGAGAAACGGACAGGAGATTTAGATAATCAGAATGAAGATAAGCACAGAACTCTGGTTCTACCAGACTCCAAATTAAGTAGAAAGATTAGGATATTAGCAACAAAATACAACATAAGAACAGTGTTAAGACAAACAGTTACAATAGGCAATAAGTTACCGAATCAAAAAGAAAAAATAGAACCTCTTAACACATCAGGGGTTTATGAGATACCTTGTAAAGATTGCAATCTTAGGTATATAGGTGAAACCATGCGTCCAATAAAGGTACGTAGAGGTGAACATAAGACTGCATGCAAATACAGACATAGTAATAGATCGGATCTAGCCAGACACTCAATGGAGTCAGGTCATCAAATAAACTGGGATGGCTGTAAACGGATTTCACTATGTAACCGAAATAGATTAACCAGGTTGATTAGAGAATCAATTGAAATAAAATCAGGAATGAACGTCATGAATATGACATGTGTAGAAAAATCATTAGGCCCAATATTCAATGAAGCCTTCTCTAATGGAAAGAAACGTAGATTAGAGGAATCAGAGCTAACAATAAATCTAAATAAGAGACCACGACTATGAAAGGGGAGAAAACAGAACGAATTAGATGGAGTTAGAGGGCGGTAATATGGCTATAGTTATATATGTATATATATGATGAACATTTTAATTTATATAAGATGTGAGAGAATTTCACGTTGTTGCTTATATATTTATCTAAATATATTTAACAAATATGGGCATCTATATTTCGCAAATACATATATATATGGATGATTCTAAATATTCATATAAGATGTGGGGTGAACTCACATGGTTGCTTAAATGCTTATTTAGATATTCACAATATATATGTAGAAGAATATTTAGATTTTATATATAAGGTGGGAAAAGCTCACATGGTTGCTTATGTGAATTGAGATAGGCATTATGTATATATATATATATATATATATATATATATGAGGTGTAGACGGGAAGATAGATATGCTTTGATATTTATATATACATATAAATTGTAAGTGGTTGAATTTCAAAGAACCTATTTCAACTGCTTATAGATACATATATCTACATATATATATATAGAAGTATATAGATAGACAATAAAATAGATATATAAAAAGTGTTTTTCTGATATAATTTATCCGTTGCGGGACTCACAGTGTTGCTTGTATGAGATTCATATTATATATATGGTATATACAAGTACATATATATATGATGAATATATAGATATTTATAAAAGATGTGGGATGAACCCACATAGTTGCTTATATGCTTATCTATATATATACATAGATAGTGTGTGGACATATGTATAAATGGATATTTTATAAGATGTGGGTACAAATATATAAGTAAAAATAAAATTAAAATATAAAAGATTGCTGATATATATATATAGTGCTTACACGTAGGTATAGTTTTATTTAGATATATAGATATTTATAAAAGATGTGGGAGTAACCCACATAGTTGCTTATATGTTTATCTATATATATAGATATATACGATATTTTAATACAGAAACTAATTCATATAGGATCTGAGTATAAATGTGTACTGAGCGGAAAAACGATTTAGTTAGTGTAACTTCCGTATTCGGTCTTGTCAAAATGTTTTTTAATCTCTCTGTATATAACCGATTGCAAGCTGGATGGAATTAGGTGAACTGGGGGGCAGGTGAGGATTACAGCAATATAGAATTCAAAATTTGTTGATCTTTCTATGCGTCCGGTACAGCAATTAAAATATAGACATCATTGATAGGCGTGTATGTCAATCCATTAGGTGTGCTTATAGTTAAAGTACACATGTTTATAGGTAGATGTGTACGCAAAGGGGGACAGGGATAAGTTTTTGTATACATTTGAGTATTAGAGACTAGGTATGAAGACCGGATATTAGGAAGACAATTAAAAATATATATAAATATATCTGTCTTGAATGAGGATACCACATTTGCCACAAGTTGTGTTTTACTCCTGTGTGTATTGTGTCAACACTGAAGATGAGACTGGAAATAACGTCTCGAAATATTTGTAAAAGATCAATGGTGGATCTTGATCCTAAAGCGCTTTCAGACAATCAGCTAATTGAAGGCTTAAAGGAGAAGGGACAAGTGAGAACCCATCAACTGAGGCCAAAAATTACATCATCTGAAAAGATAAAAGGTTCAAGATTTTGCCGACCTATGAGTGCTAACAATTGTCCCGCACAAGAAAAATGCGGTCAAATCCGAAACGAATTGTGTAGCATTTTTGTACAGTTCTTTGGTATTATGCCATCTCTGAGGCAATGTTCGTGTACATAGTTTTATGCAGTTACCTTTGATTTTAATGTATATATTTTTACATTATAATATATTTCTCACACATGACATTACACTGCCTATTTTGGTATGACCAGCTACTTAGAGCTAACGCTTTCGTGTGGCAACACTAAGTAGTGATCAGCTTCATATCATGGTACAGGCCACTTTCAATGCATATCTCAAGTTTATCTATTTCACAAAGACCACTCTACAAATGTCATGACCACAACGTCGAGCACTCTAGCTCCTTTGGTCGTATAAAAACACATTGACAACGATCCAACCTGCTTAGGTTTTAACGTAAACCTGGCAAATTCAGAGGCGATTTACCTCGAAATCTTCACGCTGCGGCTCCAAAAACTTACACTGCTCTATTTTGCCTCACGTGGTTCATCATATTTTTGCTTAACTTGGTTCGAACTCTGTCATGCATTTCTTATCTAGCCTCGCAGAGAGGAATTTCTTTCCTTAATTTTCAGAGAGGAATGTGTTGTAACGATAAAAATTAATGGCCGACATATTGCGTAAATTAAATTCAATTTTATTTACCAATGAGAAAAAAGCGAAACTTGCCGTTTAACCAATAGTGTGCAAGTAGGCATGGCATGCTATTTAAGCACGGCAATTTACTATGCAAGTCAGTTGTGGGATTTTGCGATCTACCTTACGTCACGCGTGTGCGTTCTGTCGGCTGTCAATACCTACGCTGGTGATTTGATAGTTTCACCAACAACTAACTACATACGTGACTCAACTTGTTGCGGTATAACCAGAGAGACGAGCCAATTAAGTGCAGAACCTGCAGGACGTTATCCACATCGTGATTACAGCTCAACCACGGGAGTGTCAACTCAACCAGAGTCCAACCAAGGCTCTAGGACATCTTCACACTCTGAACACTTCAGGAGAATGCATTACCAGGCCCTCTTAAGGGCCCCCTATCAGTAACTAATCTCTATTCAGAGCACCTTAACAGAGTTTGTAACGTCGTACGGCTTTTACTTACAGTTAGGCAATCTGAAAGTGAAAGTTGGAAACGGTTCCGCACAGTTTTTTTATCTAGAGCGATGTATAACTTGAACCAAAGAAGCAATCAATTATACCTGTTCCTAGGCTCCTGTTCCGTTCTGTTTTATATTAGAACAAAAAGGCAATTGATGGAGCAATATATTTGTTAATGAAATAATCGTTGAACCAAGAAATTGTTAAAATGCAGCAAACCAAAATTTATACAACCAGACAAGGAGCAAAATACTCAAATCAAGTATTTAAACAAAGAATGTTCTGGAAATTAAAAGAAAAAATTCTTTTTAAATAAAATTCGTTATAATCAGCTATGGTGGTTTAAATTTATCAGTCAAGGTCATTTTATATAAGGCGGAGGATTTGACATCCTCTACAACTCATCTTGTTGCGGTACAACCAGAGAGACAAGCCAATTAATGCAGAAATTCAACGAAGTTTTCCACATCGTGATTACAACGCAACAACAGTAGGAACCACAGCCAGAGTCAACCCAAGGCTCTAGGACAACTTCACACTCGGAATAATTCGGAAGAACGCGCGATCAGGCCCTGTTAAGGGCCCTATTATAACAATATCTATATTCAGAGCACTTTGACCGAGTTTGTAACGTCATACGGCATTTACTTGAAGACAGGGCGTTTACAACTACGTGATATATACTAAGAATTACAATTCCTAACATATTTTTGTTTAAATTATCATTATATTTTGTTTACACCAGTTTTGAATGTTATGTATGTTCAGAGGGAATTGTGATATTGATAAATTTTGCCATAATGAGTGATCAATTTGTTGGGTTTCGCGTGCAGTTATTATCAACTCAGCTTGGTACAATAGTTGGAATTGTTAATTCTGTAAATGAAACAAGTATTAACCTGGAAAACGTTGTTGTGAATGACAATTCTCCGGTTAAATACTACAGTATAGAGTGCGTTTCTATTTTTATTTATTGCTATGTACTGTTTTGCCTCCTACTAACGTTTTCTTTTTTTAGAAGTCGCTTTATTGAGGATATAAAGATTCTTTCTTCAAGTGAGGATGATATTAAGACCCTCAAAAAGGAGACGAAATGTGGATTTAGAGAGCAACGACGGGAATATCTAAGAAATATACCAAATGCGGAAACTGCTTATGTTTGTCCTGATTCTCCGCCATTAATTAGATCTACAAAATGTAATAATGCTTCATTTTGTTCATCTACTTATGAATCTTGCTCTAATGGCAATATCAGTTTCGATAGTTTCTCTACCAAAAAGTTAAATAAGGCTGCAAATAGAAATTCATGTAAGTCGCATTTTTATACTCTGTGCTTAATTTTTATTATGGCTATTTAAATTCATTCTGTTTGTCGAGTACATGTCAAAGAGATTTATGTCAAGTATTTGTTAATTATTCCGGCATCAGAGGTCATCTAGTCCATTAATTAAAACAAAATGTAGGAGTATAAATTCGTGCAACAGTAACTATAATTTTTGTATCGTTAATAATTATGTTAATGGTGCAAATGTTTTGCGATAAAGTAAAACTCATATAATACGTATCCCGTATCTGTAAAGTGTAACAACACTATGGCTACTATGTCAGTACCGGATACCGACATTATGATACTGATTAGGTGTATGGTGGACATCACGATGGATTTCAATGTATGCTAAATTTAAAATTACAACTGTTTTTGAACGCCTGTTACTCCACTAATTCCATTAACCCTGGCTTTGATCGATATCAGTTATTGCTGATATTGCCTTGCCCTAGTGATAAATATACTCATAGTAATTAGTCTCTCTCGCGAATCTCACTAATAGTTTGTGTATGGGTTTTTTTGTTGTTGTGTATGATGATGAAGATAGTGGTGGTATCAGTTATTGGGTTTACACATTCGTATAGGAGATCGTACGTCCTATTTTGCCGCATTCTTCACCAAAATATATCTTCAGTAAAGAGCTTAACACCGACTTGCACAGATCAGTCGCCAGTAAGCACGAATCGAATATGCACAAGATTATATTTTCCGTTCACGCTGTCTTTGATTTGTCCTTCTGATCATATTTGAACTAACCTATCCTTCTCATGCAATATGGAAGGCAAAATGGATTTAAAAATCGTAACACGTGCAGCCTTTTCTGCATTTAGGCATTTATGAGAAAACGTTTTTAATTTCACCGAACGAGTTTTTTGTTCAGTAAAAGAGATCTTTACCAACCCAAACAGAATAGCATTCTACAATTATGAAACTTATTATCATTGCCACTGAGGCTAACAAAGTCAGTGCAATATGCTGCATGGCAGCTTGTCATGGCTATTCCTTAAATTAGGTTTGCGAGCTTGAGGTAAACACCAATTCAATTGTATATAACCAGTCGTCGAAAAATGGGATTGGTGTTTACTTCAAGCTGAAAAACTTGATTTAAAGAATTGTTACCACCACCCGCGCAATCAATTATTGTTTAATTGTATTGTCATGGCTATTATCAACGGAATCTATTTATGATTAACGAATAAAGCGAATCAAGACAACTTATACGTGGTTTCATGTGAGCACAAGATGCTTTGAATGAAGTTGTGCAGATCGGAGTTTGGCTGTGGGTATCATCAGTCTAACATACTTGTTTTTCTTCGTCACTCGGTTAATTAAGGTTTAGTGGCAGGCATGTTGCTATTGTCAGCTACCCTTAAAGATGGTGCCCAAGACAGTTGCGACGTTCCGAAGCTTGTGGTTGAAAAATAGTTTGTTAATGTATTCAGTTATTGAGATATAGTTGTTTTATTTACTGAACCCGATTGTCCATTTGTCTTCGCTTTCTGGTCACATAGACAGGTTGAAGTGGTGCTGAGATTTTTCATTAAATTAATTTGAATACAACTGCACTTTGCGAATTAGATAATTTTTTCTCAAATTTGCTGTAAATTTCTTGACGCATCAAAATTCAAGCGAATAAACATAGACCCCTGTGAAAAATCATTATGATCATGTCAGGTTTAAGGCAATGTGATTTCATAAATACGAGCTCAATTAAATTTGTCTATCTAAGAAAGGAAGTTGTGTTGGATTATAATGGTAATCTACAGCAAGATTACTGTGTTCGAATGTACGCCATGCCATGCAGTGCTTCAATTCTAGAACTATAATGCGCATTTCATCCCTATCCTGATAGAAGATTAGGCCGTACACTGCACAATTTAATCAGTTTTTTTCATTTCTGTCTTCGTAGCGTACATTTATGAGGTTAACAAAAAAGAGGAAATGATTGCTGCTGATCTATTATAATTAGTTCGAGCAAGATGACTATAAGGAGTGGTCTAAGCATTGTCTCGATTGTTGTGTATTACAATATAGATGCAAGCACTCAGGACGTATGGAAGAGGTTATTTCATAACGGGGTCTTTTACACAAGAATAGAAAAAGTGGATACCTTTGGTAGTACTAAAATTCTATGATAATATATTGTAGATCATGGCACGACTAGATGTGATTATGTAGAGAGCGCGTATAATATTTACAAATTTAGTGGATGCGTCATTTTTCAACAGAATATCAAATAGGACACTGATCCAGTAAGTCAACTGCACCCATAAAATATAGAAAGGCAGTTATTATGCGACAGCGACATACTCGCTAAAATTTGAGTTGATATATAACAGCAATTGTTTGTGGTGCGTGGTTTGGATGGCGTTGTGACTTAAAAATCTGAAGCAATGGTTCCCGCGTCGGGTGACAATGATGGCCAACCAATTCCATGCAAGCGGTACGGTATCATACCATATTGTAGGAAATGAGTGGTCACCGCTCCCGGAATTATATCGCCATCATTCTTATATAAGCCTGGAAGTTTATCATCGAGACCTGTAGCTTTACTCACACTATTAATACAGGTGCCAAAGAAAATTGATCGTTGAAGTGTTTAGTTCACACTTGAAAACTTATTTTATCGGTTTTAATAATGAGAGTTTCTATCATTTATAGCTTAGATAACATTTCATTTTCGTGGATCTGTTGCGCGGAGAAGTTGGAACAGGCAGCGACTTTTACCTAATTCGCTGAACGATACAAATTTGTTTGTCAAGACATATGTATGTATATAATGGGGCTGGTATTTACTTGAAGATCGTAACATTGATTTAAATACTCGTAGGACCCTGTATGTTAATTTCGGATACAAAATTTTTAATGTTTCAGGCGTACATGCTAGAGTCTTTTTGTCCATTTAAGAAATCTTCGCACATTAAATGCGCCGATGCTAAGATATGACCTTTTTTCATGAAGTCTTTTTCGTTAAAAAACAAAATCGTAAATAAAAGTACCCTCAATAGCATGGTTTCGCTTACCCAGCTAGCACGACCCAGGAAATATGGTTTCCATTTTTAACCTGCTTGATGGCCGATACGATATAGTGTAATATTTTGCTCGTGTTATTCATGGTTGTTTTAGGCTGTGAAATAATACTAGGTTGCCCATTCTTACTAGTGATGGATTTTATACATTTATCCTTCTCTTATTTAGTCTGCCAACCAAGACTGACGAACACGCAAGTGACCAAGATTTCGTTCAGCTGTCGAAACCTGCCCTACGCGTCTTGCACGCGTGCTGTTATTCCGTCTACTCATTTAGAACTAGGTGATACTGCGTAGTTAAACCGAGTTCACGTGAAGCCTTATGATGGCCGTGCCCCATTAGACCGGGAAAATTTGTTAGCAGGTTTGGGCTAGTTTTTCTCCATCCGTCGTCAGCCAAGATTTTCTTATGGCTACAGACTAATACTCTCTTTCGTTATCGTGAAGATGTTGATTCCATCGTTGTTAAAATTAAGGTTCTCAGTGACATGGTTAATCGTAATCTCGCGGAGTTCTGCTACATCCACATAATAATGCGAGTTTCTGCCAGTCCTGCTTCCCCAGTTAAAAGCTAAGATATAATAATGGAATACAGTAGACTTTATTGCAGGAAGTTTGAGTAGCAGTTATAAAAAATATTCGTATATAATGCCACTTCCTACAACATAAGTCAATTGATCATAGCGCATTGTTCTATTTTCTACAATATCAACATCGCAATAGACAGTGAATTATCACCTTTAAAAGAACTATCGCTGCTTGACTGCACAGTCATAAAACGCTCAAATTTTGCGTATTATATAGAACATCTGATGGCATATTCCTGGTGTGTATAGATGATTAAGATTGAATTTTCATTTTATTGGATTATCCTGAGCTCAAGGTTCTGAAACAGAATCTTGCTTTAAGCGTTTACAACGCCTACCGTAATTTCTGACGATTCATTTAATAATTTTTGGTAAATGCGCATTAGGGATATTTATTTTCAATTTGTCCCAAAAAGGGTCATGTGACGGGTTTTTGTTCAGCTATCTCTGCCCCTTCGTATTTTTTCGCCCATAAATCATCACAGCAGAGAGACATTATTAGGTGTACGAATCTAAAGGAAGTTTTGCCTTAAAGACATTTGATCATCTGGAATTCATTTTGCGAGTGATATATTTCTATATATGGATTTGCTAATTGATTTAGTATTCAATTTTAAGGTGGTTAAGTTCAGAGAATTTAAATTGTATCATTTTTCTTGCTTTGTTTTGAAGAACCTTCTGAAAAAGAAATATTCTTATTATTTTGTGGGAGTCATTTCTAGTCAGATACGTATGTTAAGTAAAAATAGTCTACTACTAGAAAAATCTAACAAGTGTATTCTTTCAAATATATTGTCCCTGTCTTCGAAATATAGTGCTTTTGAATTATGATTAAACATTGCGAAGTTATTTGGATGTTATTTGTTTGTGTAGCTAATACATATCTACTGTTGTGGTCTCTTTTCAAATAATTTTATTTAAAACATGAAGTGATCATTTTCAGAATAATAATTATTAAAATTCTTCGACGTATTTTTGGGTTTATTAAGGCACCGATATTACAACTGCCAATGAAATTTCCGGTTGTGAAAGTGATCCTACTCATCAAAACAAAGCCAACTTCCTAGGAAATATTTACAGTGGTGGTTTTGCTGGTGGGAGTGGTAGTGGTGGTAGCGGAAGAAAACGCGATCACCGTAAACATTCTGGTCCACAACGTCTTAGGGATGATGCCTGGTCAAAAGTTCGAATAGAAGATTTCGTTGATCATGATTTCGACTTCGAAGGTAACCTTGCTAGATTCAACAAGGAAGCATTTTACGAAATGGTTGATGCGAAAGAGGCCAAGAAGCAGGAGCAATTTGCACATCCACCGGAAATGACGTCGACAATTGGAGATTCTAAAAGTACTACAACAATTATCTTTATTCAAAACGATGAAGGTTTTTTATATGTATATTAAGTAAATAATCGAAGTCTCGCGCATTAGATTGAAGGAAGGCCTATTTTACAAGAATTATCCCCTTAATTAGTGGGTGCTGAAATTCTACCATGCGCTTAATGTCGAGAATCGTGCGTGCACTAGGATATACTTGCATTTTTGATAATTATTTTTATTGTTATTTTTAAGTAATTTTGAACGTGCTATGTTTGAAAGCTTAGATTTGGCTTCCATTTTATCAGTAGCGAAGTCTAAGTGCCTTCCTTGACATTTTCTCTTCGCTCTTTTCATCAGAAAAAAAATGGTCACGCGTTCTATGTTGAGATTTATTACCACCAGTTTTGTTTATGTAAGCTTTTGTAGCCTTGTCGGTAAAACCAATCTGCTTACTATTTTTACAAGATAGTTGCTACCTCTAATACATCGTAATGTCTTCGATCCAATATTACCGTGGTCGCAGCCCAATTAAAAGTTAATTTTCAGTTTTATTATTAGGTGCAAATAATGGATAACCTTAGTCTGATAATCCGTCCGTAAGAGCGTGATCACATCTTGTTCATACTAAGTTAGGAACCTCCTTCTGGGCATTCTTAGTAACTTATTACTAGCTACGCAATACATAGTACAATTGCATATATATGAATTTTCCGCAACATAGAAAATATAATTTTTTCATTCGATGTCATTATTACCTAGGAATGTGATAACTGATGTCGATCGGGACATTTCCATTTGTTCACACATATATCATCCTCTTTACAGGTATCATCATAACCACACGGAAATACAACAGCCTTCAATAGCTGATGCTTCACTGCCGCATAACCATAAGAGAAATGAAATAAAATTGATAATTAAATAAAATTACAAAAATTATAATTTTACTTAAAATTTTTAAAGTTTTACAAATGGAGAGGAAGATTTTAGTTCAGATGAAGACACTTGCCAAGGCAACACAGAACGAGGTAACGTTTACGTCTACACCCAATTTACAAGTTAACTTTAAAACAAGATGATGTAAAAATTCAACTTCTATGTGGTTTTCAAATTGTCACTTAATAAATAAGACATCACCTCGTGGTTAACTTTTCTATAAAGTCTCTTCATCGAACACTATATGAACAGTTAGATACTGTTCGCTGCGGAGATTTAATATATATACAGTTGCTTAATAGATGTTGCACACATATTGTCCCATTTGAACTAATTAGTTACTAGGTGCGCAACACTTATTAAACAATTGTCACTTTATATGAAGTGATTATTTAAAACACATACGTATAACAAATTTCACCTTCTATATAGTTAGCAATTTAGTAAAGTAGTGCTGGCTCTTTTTAACAGATCGCTAGTAAAATAAGAATTGTATATGTATAAGAATAAGTACTTATACATTTTTATGTAGAATTTGGAAGTTAATTGTGGTCCTATTCGAACCAATTTGCTAATAGGTTCGAAATTCATATTTATTCATGGTAAATGACAGTAATTTAAACGCGAAATTTGATTAAAATCGGCATGGGAATGGAGCTATAGAAAAAATGACTGACTGAAAATAGCTGCTGCGGCGCTGGTTCACTTTTCTTAAAATTAAATATAAATATATTTTATAGCGGAAAGGTGCCATTTTGCCGCATGACTTGAAGATGTAGCCCATGTCGATGCAACGATGGTTGTCCTACGCGATGATGCAGGAGCGTGTCCTGTGTTCTCTACTGATTCTATAAGTGGATCAGGCTATAGTTTTATGGCTGTCAGAGTTTGATTCGAATTCTGTCTCATACGGCCGCTAGTATGCTGTCTGTAAATCCATACATCTACGATGGATACAATTATAATGGATGATTCCAGTTGCGTCTATGCTGCTGCTGAGCCATATTTAGCTGATGGCGTACCAAACGCGATGTCATTAACATTTAGGCACGCATCGTCTAGCCTTTTTGCCAAAAAACCTTAGAATTAGTTAGCTATTTATACAAAAACAAAATTACTTCAACACGTGACATTGCTTATAAAATAGATCGCACCAGTGATTATTAAGGACGTGAATTTTGCTGTCAGTTGCATATTGGATGGAGAACACTGGCTCAATTTTACTTATCGGTTTAAGGCAGCGTCGAAGCCTTACAAAATGTTATAATTGTGATAATTCTACCAAGAGATTACGGACACTTCCAGTTTCTCAGGCGTAGCTCATTCGGAAATTTAAATGTTACTCTATTCACGACAAATTTCAAGCAGCTTTGTTGACGATTAACAGCTCTTTAGACTTCATGTCATGGTCATGAAAGATACTTCTTATAATTAAATGAACATTTTCAGGTTCGTGAGTAACCGAAATGTTGCTGAAATCCGTTGCCACATATATTATATTTTAGGAGGAATAATGTTGTCAATGGTCCAAACAGATTAACGATTTGGAATATTAATTAATAGACTAATCTAGTTAACTGAATCATCAGAATCATAGTTAATAGCACTATTACTGCAATTCATCTTGGTTTTTATATCTTTCTATCCGCTAGTCCATGGTTTCATTTTAAGAAGCGTAAATCTTCTTTAATTAAAAGAATTGCGTTGTACAAAAATACTTCCAGATTATTCTTTGGCAATCTTGCCCTGGATTCAATTTGTTATTGTTACGTCCGTTGTGAAGGGCTCGTTTAATTTGTTTCTCGATGCATAGAAATTGATGATTGACATTATTCTAAAGCAGAGTTTATCGTTAGGAAATATTGGCGGGAGATTAAGGTAATATTCTGCAACGGTTTTCATGCTTAAACTTCGAATTCGAAATTGTATTTTGAGTTATTGGTGTAGAAAATTGGTTTATATACTTGAGTTTGGTTTTAATGTATTTTGCGAAAATGTTTGATTTGTGTGTACTGATCAAGTATCTTATTTTATATGATATCTCTCAATATTTCCAATATAGAAACTTGCTTTATAAAAATTCCGTTGATTTTTCTCGTTGCACAGTGTTTATAGCTCCATCAACATCAACCCCAGACAAGCTATGCAAAACTGTGTACAACAATGCCAATAACAACCAAAATAATCAAGGAAACATTCGTCGGCGCCACAACAATGGTCTGCTGCATCGCCGAGATCGCACTAATAGTTTTAATCAGACACATTCGGACAATGGTCTTTTTCGTCTTAATTCTGGTATTCAACAGTCAGGTCCTCGCAGTCATACGAAAAGAGACAATACTCAGCATTCGCGTAATCGCAACCTCCAGATTATAGCCTCTAATAATGAACTTAATGTTCTGTCGAATTCGACACAGTTGCATAACTTTTCTAAAGTAGATGATATTGCTATATCTGGTTTCACTTCGAAAGCAAGTGGTGTCAGTGTAGTAGATGTATTAAATAGCCTTAAGTCGTCAACTAAGGAGGTTAGTCCTTGCGTAACATCCATGAATTGCACCGCTTCTCCTCCCAGTACTTCCTGTGTTGCAGCTACTACTGGTCTTTGTAACAATCAAGCTAGTGACTCATGTAGGCAAGATTTGAATGCTTTAAATGCTCGCCTTAATGCGATATTGGCGTCAGGAAAGAACGGGGTGCGACAGAGCGCTTCGAATGTCACTACTGTGGACGCTGATATCAGCAAAGCTAAAACTCCGCAAAATGTGAGCAAAATGGAGTTTAAACTTTTACGAATTCTTGTTTTTTGTGGGCTGTTTGGGTCAGTCGAATTTGTTTTTCTATTTAAATAGGATTTACATTACCTTGTCCTTGTTGGGCGCAACAAGGTATCTGCAACCATTTTCCTCCTAATTAGTCGGAATATTTCGGATTCCGGATTCCGGATTCGGAAGCCTTTTTTAACGTAAAGCACATCCCACAATTAATTTGACGATAAATATATCAAGTGTAAAATATAGTTTGGACTGTCTCATTTATACTTATTACCAGATATATTAAGAATAACTTTCTTTTCACTAGGTAAGTGTATGACAATTTTTTTGTGAATGTGTCTAAATGTGTACGATCATCGAAATGAAATTATGCTACGCCTGTCTGTTTATGCATGTGAGGGTGTGCTTAAAACTGAGAAATAGTATGTTACATTTGGTTAGCGGCACGTTTATTACACATATATACGAAACTAAAATGATAAATGTCAATTACTATTTGCTCCTATAAGACCTTTTTAATACTTACTTTCCTATATGAAGAAATTACGAGTGGCATTCCGGTAAAAAGGGAGCAAGTTACTGTGAACACCCGGGTTCAAAATTTTCACAATATATTATGAGTTAATGGAATTGAATTAGGCTAGGATGAAGTGTTTCAATAGAATAGAAAGCTAAAAATAAAATGAAAGGAGATCATAAGAGAAATTTAAAAACTGCCTGCTGAACAAAGATAATGGATATATCGCAAAGAAAATGTTATCCTTTTCTCAAATAAACGTGAATGTTTGTTAAAAAGCGCTACACAGCCGAAAGAACCTAAGTTAATAGATAAAATAAGACAACAAGTAATCAAAGATGAAATTATAAAATTATCCGAAAATAAATTATGAGATACTGAATTAATCATCCCCGCCTTCTGTAAGTTAATAGCAATCCGGTGTTCTTATTCTTTTACTTGAGCGATTTTATGATTCTGATTAATACAACCTTCGCTTCCGACCACTATTTAATACTGTATTCCAAATCGCACCTAGTGATTATTCTGCGGCTGTTTCATAAATTGTCATTTCTTGATTTAATTACGATAGATTTTCTAATCAATCATATCGATCTACTACGACCATAAATTGATATTTTTCTGCAACCGTCCCAATTAATCGCGTGTCCTATTTATACTGTATGACGTGTAAGACCCGATCTATTACGTGCAATTTTATGGTACCATTTTCTTCCATTCATTAGGCGCATGGTTTCACCGATATTAATGGTTCGGTTTTTACATGGGTTTTCATAGGTTCCAGATGTGTCTATGGGTTCCATTTTCTCCATTTAGTTTGGCGGTTTATTATCTAGGATAAGGCTCTGTTTTAAAATGGTACGTATATTGTGTTTCGCTGCAACAATTTTTATTCTTCTACTTTGGATTCAGAATTCCAATTATTCTCCGATCATCTGGTTTTATGATTAAATTTACTCATCATGCTGATCATAGTTGCTTCAGTGTACCCATTAGCACTGAATATTTCTCACAGTCTACCTAATTCAATCTCCCTATGATTTTTATCCGTTAATCTTAAGCTTCTAATTGTCATCGATTTTAAGATACCGATTTTCATTCGAAATGGATACCTTAGTAACTATTCTTCCTAGAAATATCCCGTTCTAATTTAATACCATTTCTAATTAACTTGACATCACGAAATGGAAATTCGCCGCACCATTCATTTTCAATCGTAAAATTCAGTTCGCTCACCTGATTGTCTAAGTTTATGAAATTTGTCAGTTGATCCTCCCCAGTGATTCCTATTAATTAATATATCAAAAACCGTTCATACGATTTTGGATTTAGTGGTGTTGAATTCATGTAATTCATGAAGATATTAGCTGTGGGAACTGTGGTGGTTGTCTAATTGCTTATAAAATTCATTCCTGAATTTAAAATAAGTGGAGGACATCTCCATGACATATCTCATCGTCATTTTACTTCCTTCTAATATCACCGGATGATCAACCAAGAAACGCTGCAAATAGTCCAGTAATTTGTGTACTGGTATATTGGTTTACATCGACACCACATCTAAACTCGCCAATCTATCGTTTTCATTTAGATTACATTTATCGTTATCTCAAATAAATTATATTAATTCATCAATGTATTGTGCATGAAATATGATTATTTTCCTATTGTATGACATATAGACTTAGATATTTTATATACTGGGGAGTGTTGGACATTTACAATAATTCTGCCTGGTTTATGTATCTTTACCAAATCATATGCTCTGTACGCAACTGTATCTCTTTGTATGAGAGTCTTAACATATGATTAATCTAATTGACCCCTATCAGTCGTGCAATTGACCAAAAACTTAACGTAGCTTATCCGTAGGATCTTTATGAATTTTAGCGTGTCTAGATGATCATACATTTTATTATTATAACAAGATTGATTCATCAGAAGCGTCTATCCTCCATTGTCTGCTCTATAGCATATCATATTAACTAGTTCCTGAGACTTATTTCATAATTTGGTGTATATTTTTCCTCATCATGCGTTAACACAACTGTGGCAATGCCTGAGAGGAAACGTGCAGTTTTAATAGCCTCAGCAATTTTTTCATTTTTTTGATGATTTCGCAATTTTAATTTCTGTTCTGAGACCATGATTCTCATTAAGTTTTATTGTAGAAAGATTTACCACTTGATTAGGTGCAACAGGATTTGTCTTAAATGTGGTTTGTCTATAGATGTTTAAATTTCTTATTTTCTGTCATGTCTAACTACGTGTGCTATCGGTAAATTCCTCTATACATTTAATA
This sequence comes from Eudiplozoon nipponicum, assembly GCA_029291075.1. Classification (NCBI taxonomy): domain Eukaryota; kingdom Metazoa; phylum Platyhelminthes; class Monogenea; order Mazocraeidea; family Diplozoidae; genus Eudiplozoon; species Eudiplozoon nipponicum. Next base: position 32,751 of record JAQBSW010000804.1, on the reverse strand, counting down.
TCATCCGCGCAGGAAAAGGAATGTAACATAGATCTTAATTGAGTTTTTCTATTCAGTTCATATTTGCGTTTTTTCTAAATCGAAAATCAACGTATTCTTTCTAGGATACCACACGTAATAACTTAATTTAGGAAAGTAAGTGTAAAATAGGTCTTACGTGTGCAAACATTACTTGAATGTGTAATACAAATGCCGATAATTCTATTTATATCTGTTTAAAAAAAACGCCCACAGAGGCATGGCATACGCTTATCTTGTGAATTGTCAGATGTTAAATCGCTGCAATTTCACTGGAGTGCGTGTACATATTTAGTAACTGATTGCTCTTCAATTCAATTCATCAGTATTTGATATTGAATAGCTGTAATTTCATTTCGATGAGTGTACGCATGTGGAATAAAACACAAATTTGACATAAAAATACCTAGATCATCATCATCATCATCATCATCATCATCATGTACAGCCACACGAAAGTCAAAAGTGACTAATGTTTCACTGCCATATGACCATAAGGAGTGAAAAAAGTATAAGTGAATTTAGACGAATTATTAGTGAGATTAACAAGAGAGAATGAATACTTTGCTACTATGAGTAAATTTATCAGGATAACTCACAGAAATGAGGCAAACTAAACTTCTCCACAACACCATTATGGCCAAGTCAGCATTCGGGCCAGGCGACAATTACCTAGAGATCTAATAATAAGTATAAATTGGACAGTTTGAACTAAATTTTCCACTTAAAATATTGATTTAGAAATAATTGATTGCGCGGGTGGTGGTAACAGTTCTTTAAATGAAGTTAGCTAGCTTGTAGTAAACATAAATCCCATTGTATTTAACCAGTTGTCGAAGAACATAACAAAACTACCGCCATCTGCAACGCACTGACGCGTTTCGACCTTCCATGATCATCATCAGAGTACGACGGCAAACTGAATATCGAGGATCAAACCGTATTGAATATATGGAAATCATATTTAGATATGCGGCTCTCACATCTAGTAGTCTCGCATATATTGAATGACTGGAAATGTCGGTTGCACAATTTCTATGCAGTCACGAACATTAACTATTTGCAGCTTTCGCCACATATAAATATATATGCAACACAATTTAGCAATAATTGATTGCGCGGGTGGTACTAATAGTTCTTTAAATCAAGTTTGCGAGGTTGATATAAACACCAATCCCATTGTATGTGAGACTACTAGGGGTGAGACCCGCATGAATTTATTGGATTTCCATATATATTCAATGCATTCCTGTATAGTTGACAGGAAAATTCTTATTTGTTAGCAGTCATAAAAATGTACATGTTGACGACCAATCACACATTCCGAGCAGTTAATCGAAACACAATAGTGAAAATTGTCCATTAGAACATTTTTCTCATACAAACCGTCCAATTTGACTATGCAGACCATATCGTATAATTATTCGATAAACGAGATTCTGCTCAGGCCACCTTGAATAAATTAGCTGACGTGGTTCAGTTTTTTCGGTGTGAAATTCGCAATCTATGAATGCAAGATACATTTACAGGATCGTCTATCACTCTGTGACTGCAGAGTGAAGATCTGGATAGTTGACTGGTTTACATAACTTGAGAGAGTGCATTATTTTAGAAGCTTCAACACGATCTAACAATCAATGCTGATATTCATAAACGTATTTTTGGATCAGAAAAAAATAAGGCCTTACCAAATACTTTCGCTCGGTTACACTGCGTATGTCCTCAAGCATTCTGTATTGATGAAGTATTACTGACTAGGTTATAATTGTGTTGTGTAGATATTTAGTTTGTCTCACTTCTGTGTGTTATCTATATGAACATATTCAGTGTAAATTGGTGGTCGCTTTCATAAAATTTAGTAATTAATAGTTTGCATAATTAAAAAATTTTTTTATCGTTATATATGAAAAAAATTTGCTTCTCTTATGGTTATATGACTGAAACGTTACTAGTTGATTTTGTATGGCTGTGTATGATGATGATCATGATTATAATCCTCGTCACAAATCACTGTTATTTTTTGTCGATATTTTCTAATAGTTTTTTATTTATGATTGTATAACTGAGGTTTTGGCTACTGGTGGCTTTTCGACTGCTGTCCGTAATGGTGGTGGTGATGACGATAATGATCTAGTTCGTTAGAAATATCTGATCTTTCCTCATGAAAATTAAATTCACACAGTTAAACGGGAATCTTTGTTTATATACTTAGCTAACTGCTATAAGTCTTTGATTTGAAATATATTTAACTTAATTCCTTATTTATTGTGGGAAATGAGATTGACTTGTAGATGAGGAATTAAAACGTTTCATTACTCACTATGATGCATTTTTTGTTGTCAGATTTTGGTCAATATTGCACAATCGATGTTGCAAGTTTCTGTTGAATTTGGTAATTTGTTCAATGTTGCAGCTAATTACAGGTATTTGAAAGAGCTACTAACAGTAAAAACGGATGTCAAAAATTAGATCATGTTATGCGTAATTTATAAGTACGTATTTGGTGTTAAATTATCATCATCCTGTTAAAGCAATTAGTAAGAGGAGCTTATTAGAAAAGCTACATTAATGGAAGTATTTTTCTAGTCTTATTTTATTTCATCATGTTTAGGAATAATGGCAAAATCACATGTTTATCTATTCTACTAAAATTTTAATTTCAGTTTTAAAACAGGCTCATATTTTTTGTGTCGAATGAGCTTAGTTTATAGCTCATTGCTTTACTATTTTTGTCTGTACTTCTCATTGTTGTGAAGTTAGTGAAAATTATGGTGTCAATTCATATATGTATAGTTTGTGACCATTAAAACTTTGAATTTATTACAATTTATTCAACATTCATGTTCATTTAAAAAAAATTATTATGAGCCCTCTTGTCTTTTAATATTGTGTAGCGCTCAATCTCAGGTTCTTCCGCATCAGATTCCGTGTCTTCTGCCTCGTCATCAGGCTCATGTTCTTCTATTGCAGACGAGACCAATCGCGGCACATGGGAATCAATAACATCTGCCGTTGATAAAAAGCATTCGCCCGATGCGAGTAGTGTATCCGCATCAAATTATCATTCCACACCATCTGATATAAATAAAGCCACAACCAATTCTAATGCGTTATCCTGGTGGTATGCAACACACTCAACTGGACGTGTTCCTGTAATTGATGTATCTCAACGTACACTTCTTTTACAGAAACTTGCAGGTGACAGTCGGATGAATGGGAGTATGACTTGGTGTAGAATAGTCGAATCTGCAGCACGTTCTCTACTTGACAGGATTTTCGGCGCCATATCTGCAACGAACACATGTAAAAATAATTCATCCTGTGCTAGAAGCAGTAATGACATAATTCGTGCAAATGGTGCCGATGGCGTAAAGATTGATGATTTCGGATCGATTGATAATAATTCATCAGTGTCCACGAAAAGCCCTTTTCAGAATCAACCTTTCTTAAAGTAATTATTATTGTGTAACCAATTTTGATATTTTCGCAGAATTATTATTGATTAAAAAATGGCGGGATTGTGTGATGTGACTTCATCAAGCTTATCTATTTCGTTATTTGGAAATTATCAAATACTTGCTCGAATTGCCGAGGCTAGGCGTGGAACATTTTCTAGCATACGCGATATTTAAGTTGTGAAAATTTAGAATATTAAAAAAAAATCCTGTTGTAATGTTTCTATTAAAACCTCAATCTCTAACCGGTATAATAAAGAGGTAAGATCTGGTTAAAAATAAATATTATATTGCGTAGAATTACGTACCGTCTGTATGGTCAAAACCTCGAAAATGTGGCTTTTTCCAAATATTCTTCTCTTAGATTTCTTTCCTTAAAAATAATGGCTTGTACATGTAATAGGGGTAAAATCATGGTGTAGCTTGATTGAATTTATTTTCTTACTAAATATGTCGTACAAACGTCTGTCATAAACATGTATTGTTTTATTGAAATTCCATTTTCTCCTTTTTTATTACACGTCCTAAAAAGTGTATTTCTTGATTATATAAGAATTTTCATTCTAAGGCGTATATCAAACAATCGATTGTATTTTTATGCAAGTATTTTGACACGCCTATAAATTACAGTTAGGTTAAACTTAGTTAAAATTATTTTATCATGCTAATATATGTGAAGCATTATTACGCAGTAGATAATTTTCTGCAATAATAGATTTGATAAACATATACCAAAAAGGAACATTTAAGATACAAAGTGTTGATTTTATTTTATGCTGTTAACATTTTATGTCGCAAAACTTCTTGTCCTATAAAAATAAAATGGCAATCAGCCCAATTTTTAAATGTTATTAATGATATTGTTCTTCGATGAACTTCCGACCGTTTAGCATAAACCATCAAAATAATTCTGTTAATAAATATAGAATAGGTCATGCGTTAGAATACCATTTCAGTGCGGGTCATATGCCACAGATTTAACATTGCACGATAAATAAACTTATATGGTGTCTATCACGAGATTTTATTTAATTTTTTCCAGCTAGTTTTGTTTATGTTTGCAACATATTTTTTGTATCAAAGAACAGTTTTACCAAAAGTAGAATGCTCTTTTTTAATGTTGGCTGTATCATCATCAACGCATTCAAAATAACCGTATTTTTGGATAGCAATTTACAACATTCAAATCTTGAGTTAATAGAAAATTGTATTTCATTAATTTATTAGAAATACGGTTTTATGGAAATCATATTACCCTTAACTGGATTCCACGTCAACATATAGCATCATCATCATCATGCATAGCCATACAATTGCCGTATAACCCTTATAAGCGAAACTTTTTTTATACGTGACGACAAAAAAATTCAGGCACAAATTATTAGTGAAATTTACATGAGAAAGAAAGTGAGAACCTAGTTACTATGAGTATATTTATAAAGATAACTCATATAAGTGAGGCATACCTCAACTCTACATGACGTTAATATGAATATGTCAGCTTTGGGGCAAGACAACATCAGCAATACAGTTTCCTCACGAGTTTCATTGTATCACGTAATAAAAAAAAATATAACAACTAACTTTGCCATACTGCGTAAAGAAAGTTAAGAAGATGATTCTACGAAACATCTGCAACAATATCGCTACTAAGCTCGATTTGATGACATATCGCGCAGGGTTTCTAACAAATAATTATGAGGCACATGTCTATCCCATACTGAAAAATAAGTACTACTACCAAATTTTAATGTAAGTGACTTTAACTATTTCTTCCATTTCAAAATCTGCCTATCTTGTTTCTTACGCAAATCTGGTTCTGAATGAGAGAACAGAGCTTTATTAGGCAATCGAATTGATGGCATACGCAAAACGTGACCGGGACAGCGAAGTTGATGGAGCCTTGTTTGTTTTTCTAATGCCGAGCACTTGTTAGCGGATCCAAAATAATATCTACAGATGTCAACGCTCGTTACTCGTTGTTGGTGAGCGTCAAATTCATCAACACCAAGAGGCCAAGTCGCACTAGCGTATAGTTAACATGAACGTACAGATGCATTGTAAACATGTCCTTTAAGGTAGAGTGTAATACTTGCGTTTCTCCATAAATAGCGAAGGTTCGAGAAAGCTACTTTAGCTTTCACGATTCTCACCTCGTCAGTCATGTTGCCTAAATTATTGATAGAGCTGCCAAGATATGTAAGCCTGTTAAGTGTATCTAAATATTCACTCTGCAGTCGCAGATTTGGAGTTAGTTGTGGTTGATCCTGTTAAATTATGTTAAATTTAGAGCGAGAGAATTTCATACTGAGAGACGGAACAACGTCTGCTAATCAGAATATCAATTGTCGAATAATAGTACGATGTCGTCCGCATAGTCTAGATCGACTAGTTTATCGCCCAGGAGAACTTCAACTCCAGCATCCTGAATGTGTGGGAGAGTGTTGCTTATAATAGCATCGATTACAAAATTAAACAAAAATAGGTAAAGTTGACAGCCTTGAGGAACACCACTTTTGGTTCAAATTTGTGCGTTTATTTGTTGCGCGACCAGTAGTAAATGTGTAGAGAGCGCGTATAATATTAGCAAATTTTGTGGGCACACTACAATTCGACAAAATATGGAATAAAACATTGCGGTCCACGTAGACCGATGCATTTTTTAAGTCTAGAAAATTTGTTTTTTTGGGACTGCCTTATAAACTTCGCAAGAATATCTATACAACCTTGTTCTGCGCGTAATCCGGCATGTTCTTCTTTAGTGTGTAATTCACGTGATGCGCTAAGACGACGTAGGATAATCGCAGCAAATAACCTAGACACGACTGGAGACAGGCTTTTATACCACTATAGTTATCGCACGTATTACGATTTCCTTGATGATCAACTCATTCCAATCAAATGGTATGGTTTGCTCATTCTATGTCGTACGATAAAGTTTAGACAACGCTCCCGAAATTATATCGCCAACATACTTAAATAATCCTGAAAGTAAATCATCAATGTCTGCGGCATTGTGATGTTTAAGAGATATGATTGCGTCCAGTATTTACATTGATAGCTATTCAAAATTAACATTCCATAATGTTGATAAATACATACTTTCGGGAATCGGAACTGCCCATCTATCAAGACGACTTTATTCTCGGACCTTATTGGAACAAACAGCGGCTATTACTTGACACGAACACTTTTCCATTTTTGAACCTTTCTGGACAAAAGGATTCAAGATCGATTTTTAAACTGCGCCATATTTGGAGTCCTATATTGCGACGAGTATTATTATGAGCTGAGTCAAGTGCCTTGCATCTAGTATCCATAGATTTTACAGAGAGCCAATGATTATTTCTAAGGGCTTTTGTATTTTATGATTCATGGGGCTATTCTGGTTTTGCTTTAGTGATGTTAGTTTCTCAAGTTGGCAAGTGAACTGAGTCATTCTAACATTGCCATTAAACTCCACTATAATTTTTTGGTGGTTGTTTTCATCTAACGCGGGACTGTTTTTCTAAATTTATACTTCTGCTAATTATTAATTTGCATTTTTGTTTTAATCAAACGAATATTGGACATTTTCCAAATGTGTATTTTGCTTTTTCTGGTTTAATTATAGGGTACGTCCGTTGACGTATTAGATTTTTATTGTCGGATTCTCGTTGCCAATATAAAGTTAAGAAATTTATGACTTAACGAATGTCAGATCTTGTGACTCTGGTAGCGATAGTGAAACCCTGGTCGATGCTTAGGAGATGTAGCGTTGATTGTTAAGTGTATCATTTCCGATTCCCGAAAACATGCTTGTCTCAACTGTGTGGAATTTTATACTCTGAATCATCATTATAAATATGGCATGCAATTCTATCTTGTAAACGTCGCAAAGCCGCATGCCTTGATTATTTGCTTCCGGGATTATTTAAGGATGGTGGAGAACGTTGACTAACACTTTTCGTGCTTTATGGAATGAGATGACCGAACCTTTTGATTGGAAAGAGTCGATCAAATTTCTCATCTTCAAAAAAGGCGATCGTAATACGTTTGATAACTATCGTAGTATAAGCCTGTCTAGTTTTTTGTTGCGACTATCCTTCATCTTAGTTCCTCATTTGAATCACAAACTATAGAGGAACAGGTCGGAATACGCTCACGACGATGTTGTATTGATAATATTTGTAAGTTAAGCCATGTTCTTGGACAGCGAAATATCTATTGCAGTTTCACAATCGCTGTATTTCTAGACTTCAAGGGTGCATTTGACTTGATAGATAGCAATGTTTTATTCGATATTCTGTCGAATAGTGGTATGCCCCACATTTGTGAATGTTAAATGCTCTCTCTACGCAAAAACTTTGGTCGCGTTAAAATCTATAACGAATTAACGCGCAACTCTACACCTAGCAGTGGTTTTCGTCACGGCTGCCCATATTCCCACTTTGTTTATCTTTTTAATCGATGTTATTGCGAACAACACTCATCCACATCTGTTTATGTTCGTCCAGGCGGTAAATTGGTCCATCTTGACAATGCAGACGATTTCGTACTATTATTCGAAAATCGAGATTCTGCGCAGGTCGTCTCTCGGGATCATATTAGCATTCTCTAAATGTAAGATACTTATACAGTATCATCCACCAATCATCTATGCTCTCCGACTGCAGTGTAACGTTTTACGAACTTTCGTCATTTATGGAAAAACGCGAGTATTTCCCTGTGCTTCAAAGGTAGTGTTTAATCCATCTGTACGCGTAGTTATATTATTCGACAGTGTGTCTTGACTTATTAGACATGACGAATTTAAACGCTTATAGGCATTCGACCATCGTTGTCTGAGAAGTATAGCACATGTTGGATACCAACAACGAATAACTACCGTTGACATTCGTAGACGTTTTTTGGATCTGCCAATAAGCGCTCCTCGTTAGAGAAACACAATGCTGCATTGAGTTCTTTGGCTCGGTAACGTTATGAGTATGCCCTCAATTCGATTGCCCAGTAGAGCTCTGTCCTCTTCATCAGCACCAAATTGGCTTAAGAAACATGGTAGGAAGATTTTGACAAGGTAGAAACAGTTTAAGTCACTTACACCCAAATTGAGTGGCTTCGGATCCCCTCGTCTGCCAGTGTTAGGTTCACATGGGCATCATAATTATTGGTTCGAAACCCTGCGCGATATGGCATTGAATCGAGCTTAGTGGCCATCTTGTTGCACATTACTAGTAGAATCATCTTCGTAAATTTCTTTTCTCACTAGGACGAAGTTTGGTTCTGTTTATCCCTTGATGCAGTTTTACCCGCAAGGAAGCTCTACTGCTGATGTTGCCTTGCCTTCAGTTGTGTTGTGCAGTTTTAGTTCGCCTCACTTCTGTTAGGTATCTAGATAAATATACGCATATTTACTTAGTACTTTCTCTTCCTTAAATCTCACTAATAATTTGTGGGCCTTATTAATTATTTACCGTTATTTATGAAAACATTCTTGGTTTTTCGTTTCTGATGTTTATCTGACAGTGAGACATTGGTTACTACTGGCTTTTGTGTGGCTGTACTTGATGATGAGCCGCGAAAGGACCTCAAGGACTATTATAAGGTTCAAAACACACGTCAGATTTCATTCTTCAGCATTTGGCGGCAGATTCTAAATCATCTATCCAGACTAGAAAGGATGATGTAGTGTGATTTTATTGAGTAAATTCTTTTATTACAATGGGATTGGCGTTTATTTCAAGTTTGCAATTTTGATTTAAAGAATTGTTATCACCACCCGCGCAATCAATTATTGTTTATTTATATTGTTTATTCTTTGATTAGTTTGTATTGTTATGGGACTCTGATTCATAATTTCTATATCCTGATGCTTTACCCTCTATGCTTATGAGGATAAAACTACCAATATTACTTCTAATAGACACCATCACTGCTACTGCGTATACCACCACGACTAATATTACTACTAAAACCACCACCACAACAACCGGCTATGCTACTATTTTAAATGAAGTTTTCGGGCTTTGTTTGTATATTTATTATTATGAAATAAGTGTTGTAGAAGACGTCGAAGACAATTAATCCTGTATAATGGTTTGGTTTCTTAGTGGGAACTCGTCAGTTACTGTCCTGAATTTTCCGCACATATGGATCGAATATGGACTGATTTGCTATGAATTTTTTGATTATCCACAGTGCTGTCTCGCCGCACACTAAAGAATTTTCAGATATATACTAACTATCGATTAACCTCACCTTTAAGTGTAGCGTATTTTATATCTATTAGACCTTAATTTTAAACTGTTTCAATTTATTATTATAGAAAGAACACCAAGCTACTTGGGAAGTAGTAATGAATTGACGATTTATGTAATTAAACAATTATCGATTGCGCGTGTGGTCCTAAAAGTTATTTAAATCAATTTTGATTGTTTGAGATAAACACCAACCTCATTATATATACGGTTATCAGTAACAAAAAAGCCATTACATTTGCGTGGTCCTAACTAAGAACTCGTCATGTACTGCCCAAATTATTTCCGCGGACGGGGTTCAACACGGGCCACATTTGCTTTCGTCTCTGACTGTCCACTGCGCCACCCTGCCGCACAATGCAACATTTTTCAGCCATTTTCTAACTTATCTTTTGGATAGTCTGCCCAAGTGGCCCCTGATATTTCTTAACACAAATTTATAACTGGCCTATCAAATCTGTCATCGTAGAACACGCTACCTGGAAGAGTGGTATTGTATTGAAGAGTTTTACGATTAAAAATCATTGATTGCTTGGGCGGTGATATAAGTTATTTCAGTCAAGTTTGAGAGCTAGAGATAAAAACAAATCTCATTACTAATATATTTGTCTGTATACAACTACTACTGTTAATATCACTAATGAGGCAAATACAAATGATTGTTAAACTTTATGTGAAATATACTATTGTTTGAATGTAAAAATATTTTTTCTATCAGTTAATGAATGGGACCATTTTTGTCACTTTTTCCATGGCTTATTTTTAAAGAATAAGCTATCGCCATGTACCATTGCGTTGTGTCGTTGTTGCCAATGGTCAGGGTCTTTCATCTTCAATTGCTGTTTGTCTTGCTCGCTTGTTGGTAATACGCGGCGCTTGTGTCATTTTGTTTATCGATGGTCCATTTGCCGAAGTGGATATTGATGGCAGCATTAAAGAGGATCATAAGGCGGGTATGTCAACTACTGTTGCGGGGTCTCTCTTCCGTAATGAACTTCATCTTCTACGGGCACATGCTCCGGGCAGCCGTCGATTGCGAAACCTCTTGGCTTCTACCAACTCAAATAGAACAGACTTGACAACAAATTCTGTTGCTTCAGATTTATTGAACAATGCTCCCGTAACTTCTATTTCTAAAAATACTGCTGATAAAGCTGCATGTGGGATAATAAATTTCAAGACCTCGGATAATAATGAATGCATTTCATTCGGAGTAGATATAAACGATGATATTGAAGATGAAGAAGATGATGATGATGAGGAAGAATACGATATTAGTGACGAAGGTACAGCCCAATTAGAGACCAGTCGATTCGGTAGAGCGTGGTTAGGTCGTGTACCGGGCCTGTACGTTCTGCGTAACACAGCCAGTAAGTTATTAATACATTGTGTACCTAGTTTATTTTTCATATTTTATAGTATATGAATACACTTTTATTGTTTTTAATGTTAATTCAACCGCAGTCAGTGCAGATGTTGAATCCTGGGACTTAATTAACTTTAGCGACAGTTTTATTTTCTCAGTTGGCTCAAATTCATTTTCTAGCCTTTCAGTGGCGGCAGTGTATGTTAGAACAGTAAAATTAAGAAAAGACTTCTGTTTACTTAAAAAAACTTATTCTGAACTTACGATGCTTAAAAGACCGCGCACAACAACCCAAATATGGATCACGAAACTTAAATATAAGAATAACTGCAGAGATAGTGCGAACTCGCCATGGGTGGTAAGTCATGTAGGACCAGGACAAGTGAATACGAAGCATTCATCCGAAATAAAAATAGCCGGGCTGGTGTTATATTCTTGCCAAAGGACTATGTTGCACATAACAACTACAAAGGCTGCAAAACTGCTCCGACTGGCGCATAGTGCCCGCACACGGGATCCGGGTATGAGGAGTAAGGCCACTAGCCTAGTCACACCTGTATTGGAGTAATAAAAGCGAAAATTTGCATTGTGGGCTTTCATCAGCTTTTATTGCTCCACACAATACGCTTAAGCCAATATATATATATATATATATATATATATATATATATATATATATTTTTCTTTTGCAATCCGCTATTGCAGCAAAAGCATTACCTGAATGAAGAGGTTCGATCTCTTGTTTGGCCTAAGTCATCCTGCATGTCAACCTGGTCCTCGACCGATGATAAGAAAGGAGTTTCCCGTAAAAACGACAGATTCTCTAATCTTGCCCTTTGTTTTATCTGGTCATGAATTCACATTTTCAGTTCCGTTTGTATTATCTTGGACCAAGTTGTAATATAGTAACTAATGCGGATGGAATGGTGACGTAATCTTTTGAAGGTTGAACGCATTTTGGAAAGAAAACAATCCTTTTTCTCTGCTATGAACACAAGCATGTATAATGGGTGCTCAATGTTTGGTAGCCAAAATCCGATTGGTATTTCGCTTCTTGCGGCCACCTGTATTTATGAGGAATTTTCATGCACTAATAATTCGACTTTGTAAAGCTTATGGAGTGCATATGCTTCACTTAGGCCACCTGTAACTACAATCCATAATTTTTAAAGTAGCATTTGCAGCTCTATGACAAATTACCGGGAGCAAGCTTCTGTTTGTGATGGATAATAACAACTGAAGCTTGTTATATCTTTATAAACAAGCTGAATATACCGCACAATTGACTATCTGATTAAGTCATCATATAGTAGTTCAGTTGCATAACTAAAATTTTATCTGTTTTACTGTTAATAATATTGAAACCTCATGGAGATTGCGTTATAAACGAGTGATTGTGTTTGCCCATTTCATCATATACATATTATATATACTTACTTACTTTACTTTACTGTGGCTGACTCCTTTTGGAGGATAAGCCGGCTCCATGACATTTCATGGAGTTTCTTGGGAATTTGGTACAAGTGGTGTCCCCTCACCACTCGGCTTTTTGATCGAGGACGCACCTCTAGCCTTTGCACATCCAAGCGCAGTCTGCAAGGCAGCAGTAAGTTGCATGGTTGCCGGTGGCTGTTGAGAGCTCATTCGCCATTCGGAAGTACGGGGTACTGTCCAGGAGTCCATGTAATCCTGTGGCTGTTGAACCCTTTTGTGGCGGGGAACACACGCCGAGTCATGGTGCCGTCGTCGGGCTCATGTGGTATTTTATAGGAGATCCGATTGCCGGTCGGAAATCCACCACGCCCTGGTGACACCACCGCCATAGCCCTGTTAGCCCATGTACGATCGGCCATCGAAACATGGTTGACACCGTCGTACCACGTTGAGGAGGGATGGACTTTACGACGGACATATTATATTTATATATATATATATATATATATATATATATATATATATATATATATATATATATATATATATATATATATATCAAATCAAATTGTTATTTGCGCTTTTTGTAAATCTATTCCGTTTAATGGTAATAATTGCCTTCATGATTTTAAAAAGCTTGCTGTATAAGCCAGCAATGTTTTATTTTGTTCAGTATCAAAATCCTATTATTAAGTGTTATTTGTTTGTCTTGGCTTCTCCATAGGACTTTGCCTGTCATTGTAGCCATATTGGGACGGATTATGAGGACGAAAGTATTTTGGAGCCAACTTGGCCACCTTAAAGATACCTTACGTATTAGTCGAAATCGTTAATAGAGTATGAGCGCACCAGATACAGAAGCGAAGATAGTAGTGCACTTCTAAAAATCCTCTCAATCCGCATACTGCAAACGTCATGATTAGTAGTGATGTTTTCTGGTGATACTGTTATATGTTGTTAATTTTACTTTCTTTTGAATGTTTCATGATCGGTTGAATGATTAAAGAATATATGCACGCACTAATTGGAGTAATTTAGATGGAAGAGTGTCCAAAATACGCGGAAGAGTGCCGTTAATGGGATGTTTTACCAAGACTTTCAGAGGTTCAGTTAGTACCAAACCAATGTGGAGAGATAGGACTAACTAGGAAAGGACGACCTCATGTTCATTGAAAGTCTACATATAGCTTGATTTAGTAACAATGAATCACCTTTATATAATTCCGTTGTCGATACGCAATTATTGTGGTATCAGTTTGTGTATTGCTGTATCAATGTTGGTTTGAGCTATTATTAAAAGAATAGTTCGTGTATACATACAGCAACTAACTAATCAAATCTAGTCGACGTCTGAGTAAAGATTAATTTCTAAATCGAATAAACGCAAATTCGCAATATTGATTTTTGTCACTGGTGGCATTAGCCAACCGTTTTTTCTAGACTAATTAGTTACTCAAATCCGTGTCAAGCGAGATTTTTTGTTAGGATTTGTTTAATTATGGCATACTGATCCAAATTGTTCTATTGTTCGCTGCCTTTTTTATAACAACGGATTGTATCCACACTCCGTCTTGAACTTCAAGATTAGCTACTGCGTTCGGCATATGTGCTATTGCTTCCACTTTTTTAAATTCTCTTGTAAATGACGTCTGATGAGTTCAATGCATCACTTCCCGAAGTGGTGACCGGGTTGTTGCCGTCGAATTTACTGACGATGCTGTTCTGATGACAGGAATGCGATTCTGGGATTTACTAAAATAGACAGACCCCGTTCTGCAGAGTATTCGGGGCGTATTTGCGTGGCTGCATTTGACTTTGGCAAAGTATGTAGCTGAGTTAGCATTTAGATATCTGTTTTATTAAGCAAAAAGTTGAAGGTTTTGAAGTAAAGCACACTGTAGGACTTTGGTGTTACGATGTAGTAGTTACAAAGTAGTAATTGAATAGCATTTTTATAGCGATTTTGTTTAAATCATCACTAGCTGGGTGTCCTAGAGCTTTACTGAATATAAAAGAATTGAGTCTTCAAATTTTATTCGTCCGCTCTGATGTTTCGGCCTCATTCAACTTATGAATGTCGATTGCGTTGATCAAAGCAATGTGGGATGGGTAATTTATATATTTTGTTCGCTTAGATAACGAGGAAACTTGGGAATTGGTGAAGCCACTTAAAGAACACTGAAGGCCAAGAAGACTTTAAATCCGTAAAATTTGCTATCTTTGAAGTGGCAAATAAAGGAATGGATGGGCTGAGGGAAGCCAGTCGCCAACATTCTACGTATCTCTGTAAAAACTCATGACTTGCCGCGGTAGAGAGAGTCCCACGTCGGGAATTAAAATTTAAAGCTTTACTGTCATATGACTATGAGTAAAAGAAAAGCGAAAATAAATATAAATAATTTAAATAGTTACAAATATAGTAATTTACACGAAAGTCAACGGATTGTTATCTATGTATCTCGCTTAGATGAAATAGTTAATAAACGCGTAGAAACGATGTTTTAAAGCAAGGCTGTCTTAGAAATACTGCTTCATTTCAGTTTTCACTGTATCGCTCAAATAAAGAAGCCATGTTCATAGTTTACTTTCCGCAACTTTGTATATATGGGTAGCAAAAGCAATTAATCCTGTAGATCGGTTGCAACCTTATTGGGACCTCTTCAAGTACTGTGCGGTATTTTTGCATGCTTGCTTTAGAGTCTTTGAATATACACAGTGCAGCGGTGCCGGAAACAATTTTCAGTTGTATACAAATGTATTGTGGTAGGCATTCCTTGAGGTGGCTTTCATAACGACGATGGCTGAACGTCTGTAAATCTTCGTTTCTTAAAAACCGTTTCTAATAAAACCGCACATAAGCATGCATTTTAGGTGGGTATTATCTTTGTTTATATTCCGACGAAAACGAGACTATTAGTTTTTCGGACAAATACAGGACTTAGTTTCTGCTTATCCACCCTTCTTCGCTTTAGCATATAAGGCGATCTTTATTATACTGCTGATGCATTGTGGAATTTTTATTTACTTTTGCATTGTTGTATGTGCACTGTAAAAACGCAAAGTGAAGATAGATTAATTTGTTCAGAACCGTCCTGCTATTAAATGGCCCGCAACATGAGGCTGACTTGCAAAATCTGCCAATGGGTTAATTTTTAGCCTTACATTTCCGTGTTGGTATGTTGACGATGACTAACGAGCATAATCTGTCTATAATTGTTTTTAAGTCGCCGTAAATCGCCTTCGTCCGTTGTGTTACTGGGAGCATTGCACATTGCTATTGGATACGATTGCCATGTGTTTACAGTGTCGGATAATATTCTATGACATTCCTTTGTGCAGTTTCATAAGAGAATAGCAAAACTTGCATACCCAGTTTTGAATTCGTCAGCGGTAGTGAGAGAAGACTGATGTAGTTGGTGTGCATTATTATATTTAAACACTGTTCATATTTAATAATGTGAAATTCTGACCTGTCTAAAATTGTCTCATGTTTAATTTAATTTCGTGATCCTATTAATCAGGAGTCGCTCATTTACCGCACAATTTGCCTATTGATTTGGCGTTTTTTGGACACGAATCGTGGTCTTCTGGTTCAAAGGCCGTGCGCGCTAACACAGTTGCAGAGCTGTTGTCAAACTGGCTATCTCGCCAACAGGCCTTAACTCTGGCGGTTCATCTTATGTTACCAATTGAGTTGTGCCCAATATTCTGCAAGAAGTCGATGGCAGACGGATTGTACGCAGAATGGTTTTGCGAGCTTGGCTTGCCGTGCCTAAGTCCTTTGAATTGGCCCAGTCAGGATCTTGAAACAGTGAATAATAACGTTGTCAAGAGTACACAGCAACAGGTTAGTAAACGAAAGTACTGCTTCTTCTAGAGGTAGTATATTACCACGACATTCTTATCGGCAGTTAGTTTTTCGGATCAATTATCCCAATAAATATAAAATAAACGATTTAAATACTTAAAAATGCGCAAAGGTTTTTCTTAATGCAACTGAGTTAATTAGGTTAAGGTTGGTAACTTAAGACATCAAAAATATGATTTGCATCTGAGATGCTGCACACTATTTCTCATGAGCAATAATTTCTTATTCCGCACAGTTGTTCATTATTGTGTAGATTGCATGCATTCATCATTGATAGCATGAATGGCGAGACGTATCATTTTAATGAAGCATGTGAAATTAAGATAAATATCAATCCCATTTTATATCATTTGTCTCACAACGTAGTTGAACTATCATCAGTCGCATGTACTGACCGGTTTGTCCATCTATTTTCATTAGTAGAACACGAAAGTGGATCGAAATCAAAGATGCGGCTATAATTCATAGTAGTCTAGAAAACATTGAAAGGGAATTCCGGTTACTGAACAAATTTATACTCAGGAACATAATGTTTTACAGTTTTCGACATATATAAAAGTTATATAATATAACAGGCATTAATTGTACGGATTATGCTAACAATTATTTTGACATAAATATCAATCACATTGCATATAACTCCATGTACTTATGATTTTTCTATCATCACAGCCATAAAACATCAGCTTTTATCTAATTCTTCACTGCCATATAACTATGGATAAATATATTTGAAAATATTGATAAATCGAATAATAAAGATAATTGTTCCAATAACAAAAATACTATTTTCAGATATTGTTAACAGATAGTGAATTATAAATTGAAGGATCTATTTCCGATGGAGATACCTGAGTAACATAGAAATAAGACAATCTAGACCATTAAAGACATCATTGTGGTGAAATCCGCCTTAAGGCACGGCGGCATCGGCAATACTGCCTTGCGACTTTCAACATATCGCTTCATAAAAATGATAGAATTGCGATGCCAACTATGCACTAGTAGAAAAAGCAAGTTAAAATGATTCTACGAGAAATATGTAAACAAAAACTATCATGCGCACATCTACCTCATCCTCGATGAGAAGCGTGTCATGCAACCAGTTTTATTGTTGTTAACTAAACTAATTTAAACAATCATAGTAAAGTAGACTTCATTGATGTACATCACCATTAGTAGTAAATCTGGCCGATAATTCATTGTAGACTAACGCGATTTCGTCCCGACCGGAATCCGCGATTCACTATAAGCGCCTAAAGGTTATTACAGGATCTCCACTTTAGTATTTTGAAGATTGTAAAGATGGTTGACTCGCTCCGAGTATCTTGTATGGTCTCATTCCGTAAAGTCAAAAGTAGCATTCAGTACATTTCAAATTATGTCGCCATTTTGTTTCTTAAAATAAAAAATAAAGAAACGATATGTTCTTAATGAAAGATCAGTTAGAAATGAGATAATTACATATTCTGTCAAAAACAATTTTTTGCAGATAAGGATATGTTATCTTTGAATTTTACGTTTGCTCAATGGTTTTGGCACACGATCAGTATAAAATTAGCCCAAAGTATGAAATGCAACGTCTCAGAAAGGAGTTAATTGAACAATGTTATATGTATACAAGCGGATAAAGGAGGAGCTATAATATTAATAAAATGTTGGAACTGTTAACTAATGCAGAAGGATAAACTAAATTAACAAAATGCACAACGGATAGATTACTAGGGCAATAAAAAATATTCAATAATATGATTGCTAGTGATAGTAACATTCTTATACAAATACATACGGTTGCACCCAGTGTGTATGGTTTAATTAAAGTACATAAACATGGTTGTTCATTAAGAATTATTGTGAATGTCATACACTCCCTAACGTATAAAGAAAATTTTCCAATTTCTCTGATCATACATGGTTAAACTCGTATCGATTAGTTGGAGTTTTTGATTAGTTAGCTTAGATGGAGTATCTATATTCTGGAGTATACGGCTACTTGAAGCTCTTGATAGTTTTCGACGTTTTCTAGTTGATCACTCCTTAATACATAAGAAAATAAAACGACGATTGGACTCGTCTGCTTTGCGATACTAAAGAGTTGACTGCATTGCATATTTGTAGCTTACGTATGTTCTAGACCATTCATCATCATCATCATGTACAGAAATAAAATAACCATTAGTATCTAATGCTTCAATGCCCTATAACCACAGAGAAAAATAAGTAAGAAAAATGATAATGGCAAAAATAATAATCTTGACACATAAATTAGTAACACATGTGCGGAAATCCAAACCTCGACAAAAAACCATGATGACCAAGTCAGCTTTAATCCAATGCAACATGGGCAATATAGCTTCCATGCGGTCTTCGCTGTATCACATCATAAATACGACCAAACCTTGTCACCACATAAACACAATTAAGAAAATAAAGTTGCGAATATGATTGTACTGAAATTTTCAACAAGATCACCAGTGAACTTACGCAGGGTTTCTTGCCAAGAATTATGATGCACACGCGGATCCAATCCTGTCAGACGAGTGGGTCCTATACTATTAAATTTTAATGTAGTTGACTTTATCAGTTTATTCCATGTCGAAATGTGTCTAACTTGTTTATTACGTCGATCTGGCGTGAGGGAGAGAATAATGCACTCTAAATCATATGCAAAACTTGACCGATGCAGCGTAGTTGAAGGAGACTTATAACAATGAGCAATTGTTAGCCCATCAAAAATTACGTCTACGTATGTCGGCGTTGTTTATTCGTTTTGAAAACTTACATGTCCTATGCATCTAAAACAACGGCGGTCGAATATATGTAAGCCTCCAAAATCATTAACTTTAATGGGCCACGTGCCACTGACATAATAAAACTGCGCGTACAGATATTTTGTAAACACAATCTTCAAGACGGAGTGAAATATTCGCGTTTCGTGAGTGCTAATTTCACACCGATTAACGGAACAACGTCTGCTAATTTATTTAAGGAGAATTAAGCAGAATATCTAATGGCTAATAATTTACATCGTCTGCATAGTCAAGATTGACTATAATACCAACTTGGGAAATTTCAAAATCTGCATCCTAAAAGTAAACTGTTTGAACGGCCTTGACGAACATTATTGCTGATAGTAATATTGTGTTAATTCGATGCAGATCTTAACGCGATTAGAAGTATTTGAATTGGGAACACGCACAATATTTACAAATCTGTTGGAAAAACCATTCGACAGCATATCGAATAGAACATTGCGATCGTCTGAGTTAAATCCGCCCTTGAATTCTAACAAGACGGCTTTTGTGGGACAGAGATATAAATGTCGCTATACGAGAACTTGCCTTAAGGTAAAAATATTACCTGACCGAAGTCAGGCTTGTTCTTCTCTAATATGTGATTCATGTGAAGCTTGGATAAAAATCATCGGGGCATGCGTATTCCTAAATGATGTTTGCTAAAAATTAACATTCCACATTTTTCTAACAGACATACTTTTGTGTATCTGGACTATAGAGTTCTCAAGGTAATTGATCCTTGAGGTTGTCAAATCACCTATTTTGTCAGTTATTAGATGTCTGATACCGTGATTAATAGTTTCGCTAAATTCCAATGTTCTCGGATCTGTTAGGCGGATAAGTTGGAATAAAATCCGGCTGTTACTTGATGCGAGCTAGCTTAAATTTGGCGTCTAAAATCGAGAATCACCATAGATTTTGTGTAGACCAAATTACTAAATTTATTGAGGCGAAAAATGCAGCTGCAGTATTATATCGCTCGTGTCTATCTGTTAACTAAGTTAGAACACAAGGCCAACTATTCTCATTTGAAATAGCTTATTCGTTTTTAATGTAATTTTTTTCTTTAATGATATTATTAAAAGGTCTGACAAACACCATCTGTGATATGGTTCGTTTACAGTTCTCCTTGCCTTCGAATGTCAGCTATCGAAGGCTAATAGCAACGTCTGCCATGAAAAGCCTTTTAATGCACAAATGTATGCACTCAACTTTTCCAGAGTAGATAGAAACTCTTACTCTAAAGGGGTTTTTAATCCTCGAAATGAACGCTGTCACTTTCTTACGGCTGTGGCAACCTTTGAACTGAAAATCCAGAAGAAATTCTGTGGCCTTAACTGGGTTCGAACACAGACTGTATATAATCTTGTTAGCACTGCCACTATTCCAGGGGTACCAAAACGTTTTGAATATATATGTATAAATAGATACATACACTAATATATGAGCACTTACGTACATGAATTCATACGTATTTAAAAAAATGTATACTTAACAATACGGAAACATACAAACACACGAAGACAAACTAATCTGAATATATATATATATATATATATATATATATATATATATATATATATATTCTGGGTTTTTTCATTTGATTATGGGTGGCAACAAATCTGAATCGGTTTTCTATTTCTTGTTTTCGCTGATTAGTAAGTGTGTATGCGTTTGTGTCTGAGTCTTTGCCTGTTTGCATGTTAAGGTCTTTAATGCTTTAATGCAAATTGATGTCTGAGATCTGGTCATTCTTGTATTGAAGGCCGGAGAGTTATCCAATTATATATATGCTAAAAATATAACAAATGTGTATATATTTTTTAAAAATTTGCTATTATTTTTTACAACAACTTTCCCAATTTTCCACAGCTGGTTCAGCTCGTCGATGTTGGCTTATCTCGCGAACTTATTCAATCTGTTCTGCGCAGTGGAACAGCAAATGTGGCACGCAATCTTCGCCCTCCCTTGCCACCCTGTGGCTTATTTGACACTGGGAATTTGACCGAATTGAGAGCGAATCCCCCGTCAGTTGGTGTACTGAATGCCAATGACCTACCAGTACAATTGTGTTCCAGGATTAGCAATATGGATATCAACAATTTTTCGAATTCTACCGGTTGTGTCATAACAGAAACTGAGAATAAGAGAGTGAAAACTGTCGAGGCAAAACATTTAAAACCGGTACCCGAAAAAAATTTAAACGTGTTATATTCATCCGAATCTGCGGTATCAGAATCATCATCCACAGCGGTCACAGAAACACAACTAGAAGTTTTGAATAGTAATTTAACAAAAGATTCAACTTCAGAAACATCTTCGTCAATAAAGAATAATCCAACTAACATTAAGGGCGTGTCTTTCATTGAGTCATTGACAGCTCGTGGTATTCGTCAGTTGCCGCGCTCTGAAGTAGAGACTCAGCATTGCTCTCAGTCAGCTAGTCGGCCGGCGAGTATTGCTATGGCTAATCATAACCTACTTAATCCTTTAGGCTATTGTGGCCTAGTTGATGCAGGCAATATTGCAAATCATTGGTCTAGTACCAGCAAGCATCCTAATGTTAGACAACTACATCAGCGCGTACCCATCAACAGACAGTCTAGTCATGAGTCGAAGCGACAACAGCAACCGCAACGATGTCACCAACAACGCCAAATACAACGTGTGTTAAAGGCATGATTAAGGTCTTAAACCATTTGTGGTACTGTTTATAATATAAACTTCACTGAATGTTTGGCAATCAGGAAACTATTCAGTGATAGACTTATTTATGTAATAGCTATTCCCTAGACTAAACATTTTATCAGTCGTGCTCATTAGAAATATTTCTCAGTCAATAAAAAACATTTTATTTCATTTTATTGATTAGTTTATATATATTTAAGTTGAAGGAATCGTTTGTAAATTTCATTTGGAGATGATGCTACTTGGAGAAATTGCTTTGTATCAACTGTTTGCCTATTAAATAAATAAGTATCAATTAACGAATGGAAACATTTTTAATCGAGATTTTAGATACGCTCCTCAAACGTACTTATTAATGGTGAATACGTATTACTTCTCGCAATCAAAAAATGGTTGACAAATTATTTTGTGTCGTTCAATTGTATGTCCGTCTGGCATTCGATACGAATAGATTGGCATAGTATATTTATTGTTCTCTGAACGAGCATGTTTAATATGATACTTTCAGTAAATTAGATTAATGTTTTTCTGTTTGGATTGGGTTTTCATTATAACAAAGTTTAGCTTTCAAATGGATGCCGTATAGTTTTAGTTTTAACCTAATAGCGCCTTGGTTCGACTTTACATGCGTTTTGCTCATAGGTATATACCTTCCTGTATGTACACAATATTATCGTTATTGTGTGGAAAGCTAGCGTTTTCAATTTTTTACTGGAAGTATCAATTTTTTTATCACTAGCAAAAATATAATTTTCACACAATGTATGCTACATAATAATTTTAGCATTGCTAGCAAAGCCATATCAGATATATTATCTTCACCATGACATAAAATATCATGAAGTTAACTTAATATTCCATTTTAAAATATAAAAACCTATTTTTCGACGTATTGAGAAGTGTTGAAAACTCCCCTCTATACCTATTTCACTTGAAATCACATTAGATATTTTGATTTAATTTTATTCTGAACACATGTTTAACGTTTTTAGCCTTGACTCGTTGTACAGCTGATTCAATTTTAAACTGGGTTAAGTGGATTATTACTACATTCGTCATTCAGCATGATTGTATGTATGTAGGCATGTTCGATTGGATTTATCTGTTAGAATGTCTGCATGTATGCGATTATATATATAAGCCTGAAATCTTATTTATTTTTCCTGCCTTATCTTACAAAATATACCGTTTATTTCTAATTTAAACTAAATGCAGATAAAACGATATAAGATAATTTAAGGTTATTTTGTGTTATTTTTTTATTTTGGTAGGCAATTTACTTTCGACTAGACTGAATTGAAAGTTTTTACTTAAATTAATGAGGTTTAGTGCATTTGTCTGCTATTCTCCTTGGCCGAACTGTTTTTGTATTAATATATATTTGAACGTCTTTCCTTATATTACATATTTATATCTATGTGGATGTATATATGCAAGTACATACATATATATTTATGCGTTTAAATATTAATATTTTGGGATTCGTGGAAAACCTTAGCATAAAATAAAAATAATTTTATTGAAGATTGTTATTTTCTGTGTAGATTTTAGGCGATGCACGTTTCGCTGTAGAGTTTGTATAAAAGGATTACTGGAAAATATTTTTTATGGATTGGAGCTTGTTTTCTACTATATATAATTTATTCTATTTATGAAACTGGTAATTCACGCACTACTTTTACCGGATTTATTTATTTTTGAAACGTTTTAATGATTTGAATTTTTCAGAATGTTGTTCTTCAAAGGTTTGCCATATGACCCCCTTAAGAATTTTCTTTGTCGGTAAATGCATAAGTGGATATGCTATTTTATTTGTTCGTATACGTAGTTACAAGAATCCGTCGGGCAGGTCCATTTTTATGTTAATGCATACTTTGGTCTTTCTTTTTTCGCAATTGATATTTTAATCATAAAACCCCTACCTCATCCACCGTACAGATGGTAACATATTGGTGTGAACATTTGTCTTAATGAGATTGCGCTACATTTATTTATTTGTTCTTTTTTCATTTACTGTGTTTGATCATTTTTAAACTGAGCTGTTATTCTTCGCCTTAAGCACACGAACAAAAAGAATATATATACGCCAAGATTACTCGCATTAATTTGCAAAGACAATCAACGTACTCATCCATGATTTAATTTATTTTATGAGCCAACTCGCAAAGACAGCTAGTGACAGTAGATATCTCAGTCTACAGTCTCGGATGAAACTCTGCTTACCACTAGTCTTATTATTAGTGATTTTGTTCAAAATATTCATTATATCTATTCATTAACTTTGAATTGCCTATTGTACTATGTGCCCATATATTTTTTGCCTGGTTTACATAAAATCATACCGAAGAAAGTTTATGCCCAACGGCGTTAATGCCGTTGTATCGTATCAGAGAGCTTCCTGTATTTTCCCTGTGTTAAAACAGTTTATTGAATCAACGAAACCTACAGTTAAACTGAAAATGCTAGGCCATAAACTACAATTTGTTAACGAGTCTAAATTATTGCATGTAAATGCACCTGTTTGTTTATAAATTCATTTTGTATGGAAATGACTTATTTTTATCAGTCTCTTTTGTAATATAATAATGCATTATCATTTCAAATGATCTGGTCTGCAATACATATAACAAACGAATAATGACGCAATATCATCTAAGCAATAAATCACACAAAATTGATCATAAGAATAAATTGTTCTTGTTTTCTCTGTAGATCAGTCTTAGCATCACTTTCCTCAGGCACATAATGAACGTTTAAAAATGCATATATTACAAAATTAATGTCGACTGGCAGCTGAGTGCACATATAAACGTGTCAAATAGAATATTTCATGTGATAATACGGGATGTTTCTAAAAACTTTCTTAACATCGTGTAGTACATATATATATATATATATATATATATATATATATATATATATATACACACTACACGATGTTAAAAAAGTTTTTAGATTGCCATTAGCTTTGAACATATTAATTTTTAAGAGTTATATACATCCAGATTGGTTTACTTAGCTGTTCGTGTGAGTATATGTTGTATGTCGAGTGGTGTTCCTACTGTTTTTGCTGGTTTTTAAGATGTCAACTTAAAATTCGTGGCCAAGGTGCTTAATATTGTTTCTTTATGTACGCGTGCTAGTACGATAGTCCATTTATCTTTTATGTAGTATTTTGGTCTAGCTATATGGCCAAGGTAATGCCAGCATTGTTTACGTCTCAAATAACTTCTAGTGTGTAGTCTCGCAGAGCGTTTCGTTAACTTTGTTGCATATTAAATATTGCCGTGAAATGCGTGACATTTCTTTTGGTTAGCGATTTTAACCACGCACTAAAAGGTTTGTCGCTGCTCACCCTTCCACATTCCATTCTGTTTATTCAATGCAGTGCAATTCGCCTTTCTGTTCTGAATTTGAAAGTTTGGCATTTGCCATGTGGATGTTAGGCATTAATGCTAATGCCGTCAAACGGTTTTTTCGATTATAAGCATCCATCGTGTACTTTCTTTATTATGCATGTCATAAAATTATGTATTCTAAACTAGTATTCAAAGAGGTATAAACATTTTTTTCAATTTTTCATTCTGGTGAATCACATGGCTTATTTTGTCATGGTTTATTGTATAAAATGTGTCAAAATTTACTTTTATTGATTTACAATATATATTTTGACTATTTAAATTTGTTCTATTTGTAATCTTTCAGGTTTTCCATCAGCATATACCAGTTTGCTTATCTGCACAAACTGTATTTTCTATTCTTATTTTTATCCGAATTTCAATTAGTCACAATTAAAGCTTTTCATCATTTAGGTTAATACTGTTTAGCCATGTTTTTATTGCTATAGATCAAATTTATGCAACAATAATGTGGTAAAGATTCAATTAAGCCCTATCTTAATCACTTGAATATGTAAAGCAGATAACAATTACGATAGTTTAGCTGTTTATAAAGTTGATTTATATAGTTTTGTTTTTCTGTGATGGTGATGTACTTTTGACAGGTTCTAACTTTTGGCGTATTTTCCGTATTTTGTTGGTATTTTAACGAAATTCATTATACAACATTTCGTTCTTGTTAAAAAAGGTCACAAGGTTTATGCATACTACACCACTAACATATAATTTATTGGTATTTGCTTTCGTTACTCTTTCTGTCATATGATTTCGAATGGATTGGCGAGTCTTGTTTCTGTGTAATTAATGCGTTTACTAGTCAAACACCGTAACCTTAATTTTACTGTTGGCTTGATGTTTTGGGATCTACTGGTGTGACATTAGCGCAGTCGAAGTTTCGCAGACCCGGCAGGCCGTTGAGAAAGCACAAAAACTTTGTTTCAATCCAAAACTGGGAATGTACGGTTTATTGTTCATTTGCAGCCCATTATGGGTCAGTGAGGAATCAGCTATTGAGGGCTGGTTTAATGCTGTTATTTGGTTGTGGTTGGATTAAAAAGGACTTATTTAAAAACGGTATACTAGGAAATTTGTTTATGACGCGTATTGATAGTTCTTCCTGTTTTGTGCTCTGACCTAGCACAATCTTCCGCCATTTTTTGTTTATGGTGAACTTTTATTATCTATATCGGGTTTGTGCTGTAGAAATTTATCTCCTTTAAAATTGCTATCATTACATGTTGAGTAAAGAATTATTTTAAACTTATTAATAGACTAATCAGGACTGTTATGGAATGTATCATAAAAAAATATTTTTAGCTTATCTTTTCTTATAGATAATTACCTTAAAATTCATTTTACTTTTGTGCTTTCTATCAATAACGTTCATTTATTGGCTGTTGAGTTGTACGATGCACTAACCCGGTTCAAATATCCTATCTTATTAGCCACAAAAGTCAGATTCTTGACAAAGTCGAAATTGATTTTTCGTGTGAAAATGTCTCATTTTGAACCTGTCCTAATCTTATGTTCATTCAATACAAAAACCCATCTAATATGACTTTTGACCACGAATGATCCTTTTTGCCTCGAATATAGAGAAGTTTTACTTGAGTTTTAAAATTGTTTTGGATGAAGAGATAGTTATTTTACAATTCTGCACCGATGGTGCATAATATGTATACTTTGCATTTCATTTTTTTCAGTTGGATCAATCTTCGAGAAGAACGCACTACATGAACTGTGCACACAACTTATTATTTGCTTTGAAGTGGCAAGAATTCGTTTATCCATTTTTCTCCAATAGATTGTTTTGTTTACTTACTCTGAATTTTCGTCAAATTGAGTGGAAGTCTATATTTGTTGCTTCAACTACCAAGAAGAACACAGTGAATGTATGATATGGAATCCTGCTTCCAAAATCCTTTTGTATTATTAGCATTTTATCTATCATTAATGGTCTGCAGGTTTTTTCTTCGAGCTTAGCATTCCATTTTGTCATTCTGTGTTTTAGAGCATTTAATGCGACAACCTTATCCACTTGAATATTTGTAACGACAATCTGGGTAACACCCTTTTACCCCCATGTCAAATTTGGACCGCTTTATACCCTGTGATGGTTATGAAGGTACTAAATTGCACCGTAGAGATTTTTAAAAACATCATTGATTTATTCATATTAATTAAAATTTGAATATGCCCATATTCATTAATTTTTGGTGTACACATGTGCGTTAATATTCTTATATCATGTTACTCGCCATTCTCTGTTAATATAGATATACACATTTATTAAGATCGAAGCAATTATTTTTATTTGTCGTGTTTCTGCTTTAATAAATCGCCTGTCTTAACGTTGCACTTTTGCATCGTTGGTGATAATTATTAATTACATAAAGCTTGCGGACTTCAAGAGGACGCGTAAACTTTCTCTTAATGTTATCAGCGGTGATTTGTCCCTACGTTGTACGATTGGCAAATCACCCGAATGTTAATGTAAATTTTAAGTCTGAAAATTAAATCTGATTTATATAAAAAATTTCTGAAACTTTTCCTGGTAGTATTTGTATTGTTATTATTTCAGTTGTTTTTTTATGCAATTATTTCTGCAAAAAAGCAATAATTTTGGTGCTAATTTTGAAAATCATATATTTTTTGCTAACCACAAAAAACATTTAGTCTTTAAATATATAATCAATGCTTTTAGTTTAAAAGACTCAACCGAGGTCCTTGAGGAATTTCTTGTGCCCCCGGTTTTATTCTTCGTTCTGTAATTGTTTTCATTTCCTGTCATCGTTCTCACAATTTGTTTGTTAGCAGGGTAAATAATGCAAATTGGAAATCTATGTAATAATTCAAAAAAGTTATAGATTCAACGTTACTTTGTTTCATGTGTAGATATTTATTCACATTTTGTATTACTTTTTATCTTCTTTGTGTTTCTGATTGTTCTTTTACTTACAGTGTCACCAAGACTTCATATGCCATTTTATAATTTGACTTCCCAAGGGTAATCTAACAGACCATTTAGCTACTTACTTTACTTTACTTTACTGCGGCTGACTCCTTTTGGAGGATAAGCCGGCTCCATTTTCATGGAGTTTCTTGGGAATTTGGTACAAGTGGTGTCCCCTCACTACGGTGTTGTTATTCTGGTTGTGGATATTTTGTAATTTTTTTTCACACATTGTGCGTGGTTCTGATTGAACGAATTACACGAATGTCTATCTGAAAAGGTGGCATTAACCTGTATTGATTGTCACTAATTTGTAATTCTAAAGCTAAAAGTTGGCTTCCTGGTCAATTTTTACAATTTAAGAAACATTTATTGCCAGATTGATTTTTAGTATTCTCTTTTTGAAATTGACTTAATCAGTCACGTAATATTTGATGTTTATTGCCATCTTCATCAAAATTTTCATTATTATTATTATTATTCAGATTGGGAATTTTAGCTTGAACAGTAATGATTATGAGCATTAGTCGTTCAACGCAAACTGTTTAAATCGTACGTCTATGAGTTTGTGTATTTTTATTATTTGCTAGTCAACGGTTTGCGTTACTTTATTTTGTTTTGATCACATTAGTCTGTTGTTTACGCCTAAATCTAATCATTGTTTAACGCAATACTCTACCAGGTCGGTATTCACCACTTTTACGTAAGTGAATAGGCTTATATTATCACCTAGAATAAAACTACAAGTCATATTGACCTCTAATCCCTATTTTATGTAAATCTAATTCGAGTAGATGACCCGCAATGACTGATAAATTGTCAGCTTAATTTTTTAATGATAGAGTAGCGTATAATCTTGTTATTTAATATCAATTTTCGACAAATCTTTTTTATTTTGTATTATCTAATACGAATTGTTAATAATTTTTCAGATGTAATTTTTTTTGAAATACGCGTTCATATTGTTCCTCAGGTATTAGTTGGCACTTTAATAGTTATCCGTTTAATTTAGCCGACGCCTTCAACTGGAAAATATCATAGTGAAATTTGTAGTTTTGTTTTGTTAGTTTACGTCTTACAGCTCATCAAAATGTGGGGATTTGTCAATTACGTAAGTAGCACATTGGTCTCAGGTGGTTAGTAATCCACGTGAAGCTTTATTTCGATAATGGATTAATTTTATTCGCGTGTAATGAGTGCGTTAAATTATAGTTAATGGCTTAACTGAAAATTGGGAGAATTTCCCTTTCTACTTACTTTATTCTAAACATGTATTTGTTTATTGTGATACGATTTTATTGCCACAACCATCTGACATTATTGAGAGTGTCAAAAAATCAGATTCATTGTTGTGTGCGTAAATGTTTAGATGAATGTACTGTGTGTAGAACTGACGATATTGGACTTTTTTGGTTATTTCAATCAGATTTGCACTAACAACAGATTTTGGTTTCAAATCAAATATGTTGAAGGTGAACTAGAAAAAATCTTAAGTCTGCTAGTTCAATACTCCTTGAACTATGTTTGGTTTATTTTATTTAGCTCAATTTCCTACACGAATGCTTTGATTTTGTTCCGTGTCTTATTTGAAGGAAATTCGCTTTTAATATATCGCCTTCCTTTTTATTAGTTGATTCATGGACGGCTTTGCAATCAATTAGTTGTCCTAGCGTACGTTCATACATACATAAATTCATACACAGGCGTTTGCATATATTTTGTTATCTGTTGTATTTAAATAAAAATTACTGAAGGCATTAAATAAAGTATTTTCAAATAGTTTTATTTATTAAATTGCTTCAGTCGACCTATTTTAATGAAATCTACAGTGCAGGGTTTTCTGAGATATATGCCAGAAATAACTAAAATAGACTTTTAGGATGACTGCCTCGGTTTAATTTGGAATCTTACTCATTTGGCTTGTTTTTTAGTTGCTGATTTTTGATTTTCCCGTTCAAATGTTTTTTATTTCTTTTTCAATTCATTGGCCTCTAGCTGATCCTTGTTCTGACAGCTATATTATTGTTAAAGTCGTTAGATAATACGTTTAATCATATGCGAACGCGAAAGGTGATATGTCAAAAGCTGTACATTCCTTGTTAGTTTTGGTCATGTATTTTACTTTTGTTGTCTTACTTTTCATAGTGATTTTTTGCTCAATCGCATATCTACAGAGTTTGCTTACTTAGTATAATTTATTTTCTTCAAACTTGTTTAAAGTAAGTTTACATATTCTTTGTCAAATTCACAAAAAAATTCTGATCTTTATTAGTACATTACAGGCTTCTTTGTGCCAAGACTATATATATCTTAATTTTTGTCCTGATGCATGCATTTCCCGCCAGTATTACTGAATAACGTGATTTTACAATTCTTGATGTAAACATTAGCAGTTATTTGCGTTTATGAGTTGATTTTTACGTTTTCATTTATTCACGTTATTTCTGGCCTGTTGTTATTTTCCCCAAGTTTTATTGATCAATACGGCAGAGTTAGCGGCTATTCTTGTCAGTATGCTATGGAAGTCAGTAGGAATTCACATCAAATTCGCTATGATACGAAAGAGCTGCTCATTTGGTGATGTAATTCTCTTCCTAGAACCAAGAATCAAGCGTTTCGAGTAATTACCTTAAGCGAATGCTGTTTAATTAAAACATTTTAAAGATTATTTGGTCTTCCGATTGCTTAGCGTGTTTTGTCGCAAAATGTTTCTTAACATTTCAAATTCTGTAGTTATTCCTGTCAAGCGAATATAAAATACGCAGATCTGCGTTGGTATATTAGTCGACTTTAGAACAACTACATTTTTCGGTCTAAAGCCATAAAAGTTTGGCTCAAATAAGATTTGTTATGGTTTTATTGACATGATTGAAGACTTAAAATTTATATGTATAGAGCAGGATCAAATTTCTCTGGTCGATTTTAAATTACAGCGTTTGCTATTTCATTGGTGAAGTAAAGGTTTGCATTTTTACATACATGATATTAATTCGATTTCGAAACAAAAGAAATAACTTAAATAGCAGGATTTTTCTTTACGTATGCTGTATAAATTTTATTTTATTATTGTTTTTGTGGTTATTTTATAACGTCTTCCTGTAGCATTTTGCCAGTTTTACCTCCCACGATGCAATCACATATAATAGTTTGACAGCTGTATTCCTTTTAAATTAATTTAACCAGAAGTACATTTGCTAGAGTTAAGCAAGACCGAAACTATCTGAATTATCTGTACCTACTATATACTATGTACATGAACTGTCTTGTGTTTTACATCCAGTGTAACGTTAGTTTTTACAATACGCCTTGTACTGTATTTTCGAAACTTATAGTTAAATTTAGTGATGCTTATGACTTTTGCACGCATTGTCTCTATTGAATCAGTCGTACTAACATAATTTTAGCATTTTGCTTGCTTCATTGAAATGATCAGCCGTAGTTTCTAGGACAGCCTTGGTTATCTATGTCTATCAAGGACGAGTATTGTAGAATCCCTTTGCTAAAAACTCGTGTGCTAATTATTTCCTAGTCTTTCCTTATTCACTGAAGAGTCCCTACCGATCGTGTATGCATGTATCTATATAGAATTGACTGAATTTGTGTGTGTATGTATGTTTACCTTTTCTTCATATATGAATGTATGTATATATGTGCCTGTTTATATGTATATTTGTAAGTATTATGCTTGATGTTTGTATGTATGTATTTACATTTGTATATATGTATGTATGGTTTGTATTTGCAAGAATTTCTACGTGCATATGTATATCTATATTTTATATCCAAAAATTGGAAACGTGCAGGGACGCCCAAAATTGCATATTTATTTTAAAAATTAATAAGACGAATTATATTTTCAGAACGAATAGTAAATTTTTTCTAAATTTAAGAAGAATAATGTTATTGATGTTTGAAATATCAACCAATTTCAGTTGCAAATATCTCAGTGCGTTTTAAAAATTGAATTTTTTAACGATAATATTTGATTTATGGATTCGTTTGCAAAGGTTAAGTAAACACAAAAACGGGTGATATGTTTTCTTTTTTGTTCGTAGTAATCGGTTGGAGCAAACTTCGTCGATTTTAGTGTAAAATGTTGTCGTGCAATCAGACTATCTCTAGAAGATCGTTTTTGATGTTTTAGTTCGAAGGCTTGTTACAAAACAGTTGTATGTTTCTATATTAATAAATAATCAATTTTAGGATAAACATGTTATTTTTTATCCACATGTAATTGTTTTAGCCTATTATGGTCAGTGATTTAATAGTTTATAATGTGGGTTGCACTCATTTACGTAAATTTGTATATGTATAAATTGATTTATGCTCAGGAGTTGGTGTAATTCTCTCCATAAACGAAAATCAAAGTTAGGTGGTGGGTTTTAGTGGTAGCACGAGCAATCCTGTAAGATTCTAACACGAGTTTGTTTCAGTCTTGATTGACGGATCATAAAAGAGAAGGATAAATGTTTAAAGATCCATCCGAAGTATAAATATACGATCTTATATTCTTTTGCTGCAAAAATGATTTAGGATCATA